>PVKS010024676.1:0-30779 GCA_004027875.1 Aplodontia rufa | reverse complement strand
AGGGAGAAACACCAAATCACATTCAGAGGCAAGCCAATAAGAATTGTCTGTGACTTTTCAACCCAGACGCTGGAAGCAAAAAGGTCTTGGAATGATATCTTTCAACATTTAAATGACCACAACATGCAGCCAAGAATTCTATACCCAGCAAAACTCAGCTTCAAATTTGATGGAGAAATAAGAACTTTTCATGATAAAACTAAACTGGCAGAATTTGTCAACAGAAAACCTGCCCTACAAAGAATTCTCAAGGAAACACTCCAGACAGAAGAGCAAGCTATTGTTACCCAAAACCCACAAACTGAAGAAATTCAGTGAAAGTATCACCCAGCAATAACTAACCAAGGCAACCACAGAACTAGCTAAATAAAATACAATGGCTATGAATCAATTATGCATTTCTATTTTAACACTGAATGTAAATGGTCTAAATGCACGACACAAAAGACACAGTCTTGCAGACTGGATCAAAAAACAAAATCCAACCATATGCTGCTTACAAGAAACTCACCTAACAGGCAATGACATCCACAGATTAAGGGTGAAAGGTTGGAAATAAATCTACCATGTATAAGGCCCAAGAAAACAAGCCAGTGTCACTAAACTTATATCCGACAAAGTAAATTTCAGACATAAATCAATCAAAAGAGATAAAGAAGGCCACTACTTAGTACTAAAAGGAACCCTTCAACAGGAAGAAATAACCATACTTAATATTTATTCTCCAACCAACTATGTGAATAAATTACTTCATGTCATCAAACCACTCGTAGATCTCAACACAATAATACTGGGAGAGTTCAATACTCCGCTGTCACCATTAGACAGATCATCAAAACAAAAAATCAACAAAGGAACCTCCAGCCTACATAACTCCATAAACCAAATGGACTTAATAGATATATATAGAATTTTCCATCCCAAGTTAGCAGAATACACCTTCTTCTCTGCAGCACATGGATCCTTTTCCGAAACAGACCATATTCTGGTTCATAAAGATAATCTCAGCAAATATAAAAAAGTAGACATCGTCCCGTGTGTCCTTTCAGACCACAATGCTATGACCCTAGCAATCAACAGCAATAATCATAACAGAAAACACACATATTATTGGAGATTGAATAATACCCTATTAAATGAAGAATGGATCCAAGAAGACATGAGAGAAGTAATCCAAAAATTCTTGGAAGAAAATGAAAATGAAGACACAACATATCGAAAACTCTGGGACAGCATGAAAGCTTTCCTAAGGGGAAAATTTATAGCACTGAGTGCCCACCTTAAAAATGAAGAGAGATCCCAAATAAATAAGCTTATGTTTCATCTCAAAGTCATTCAAAAGGAAGAACAATATAACCCCAAAACCAGCAGAAGACAGGAAATAATCATGATCAGAGCTGAAATAAATGAAATTGAAAACAAAAAAACAATAAAAAGAATTAATGAAACAAACAGCTGGTACTTTGAAAAAATAAAGAAGATAGATAGACCACTAGCAAATCTACCCAAGAGAAGGAGAGAAATGAAGCAAATCAATAAAATCTCCAATGAAAAGGGAGTGATGACCACCGACCCCATGGAAATCCAACAAATTATAAGATCATATTTCGAAAACCTATACTCCTGAAAAATTGATAATTTGGAAGAAATGGATAAATTTCTTGACACATACAACATCCCTAAATAGATTCAGGATATTGAATTCCTAAGTAGCCCAATCACAGGCACTGAAATACATTGCAATTAACAGTCTACCAAAGAAAAAAACCCAGGACCTGATGGCTTCCCAGCTGATTTTTACCACACTTTTGAGGAGGAACTAACACCTCTCCTTATTAAGTTATTTCAAGAAATTGAAAAGGAGGGAATGCTCCCATTCACTTTTTATGAGCAACCATAACTCTGATACCAAAACCTGACAAGGATACATCAAGAAAAGAAAACTACAGACCAATATCCCTTATGAACGTGGATGCAAAAATCCTTAATAAAGTACTAGCAAAGCAGTATTCAAAAACTTATCAAGAAAATAATCCATCATGACCAAGTGGGCTTCATCCCAGGAATGCAGGGGTGGTTCAACATACACAAAACAATTAATGTATTAATTGATTCTTAAACAGAATTCTTAAACAGAATCAAGGACAAAAATCATATGATTATCTCAATGAATGCAGAAAAGGCCTTTGACAAAATCCAGCACCCTTTTATATTCAAAAATCTAGAGACTTAGGGTTCAAAGGACCATTTCTGAACTTTGTAAATGCTATATATGCTAAACCCTCAGCAGATAAACTGAAAGCATTTCCACTAAAATCGGGAACAAGACAAGGCTGTCCGCTCTCACCACTTTTATTCAATATTGTTCTTGAAACCCTAGCTGGAGCAATTAGGCAAGAGAAAGAAATCAAAGGGATAAAAATAAGAAGAGAGGAAGTCAAACTCTCTCTTTTTGCTGATGACATGATCCTGTATCTGGAAGATCCAAAAAACTCCATCAGTAAACTGCTTGAACTCATAAATGGATTTAGCAAAGTGGCAGGATACAAGATCAACATGCATGAATCAATAGCCTTCCTATACACTAATAATAATAGGACTGAGGAAGAAGACAGGAAATCAGTCCCTTTCAAAATATCTTCCAAAAAAATAAAATATTTGGGAATTAACCTTACAAGGGAAATCAAAGAGCTCTTCAATGAAAACTATCGAACATTGAAGAAGGAAATCCAAGATGACCTAAGAAGATGGAAAGATCTCCCATGCTCTTGGTTAGGCAGAATTAATATAATAAAAATGGCCACTCTACCGAAAGCTTTATATAGATTTAATGCTATCCCTATAAAAATACTTATGTCGTTCTTTACAGACATAGAAAAAGCAATTCTCAAATTCATCTGAAACAATAAGAAACCTAGAATTGCCAAAATACTACTAAGCAAGAAAGATGAAACAGGCGGTTTTGCCATACCAGATTTAAAAATATACTATAGAGCTGTAGTAACAAAGACAGCATGGTACTGGTGTCAAGATAGGAAAGAAGACCAATGGAATAGAATAGAAGACCCTGAAACAAACCCTCAAATCTTTAAACATCTGATTTTTTTACAAAGGGGGACAAAATATTACATGGAGGAGTGACAGTCTCTTCAACAAATGGTGCTGGACAAACTGGTCAGCCACTTGCAGAAAGTTGAAATTAGACCCATATCTTTCTCCTTGCATGAGAATCAAATCAAAATGGATCAAGGAGATAGGAATTAACCAGCTACCTTGCAACTGATAGAAGACAAATTAGGTCCAACACTTCAGCATTAGGGAGTAGGCAAAGACTTTCTCAACATGTCTCCAAAAGTGAAGGAAGTCAAGTCAAAAATCATTGAATGGGATGCCATAAAGCTAAAAAGCTTTTGTACTGCCAAGGAAATAATCAAGAGTCAAGAGATTTCCTACAGAAATAGAGAGAATCATGGGCTATGATTTTTCTGACCGGGGTCTCATATCCAGAATCTACAAAATCCTCAAAAATCTCAACTACAAAAACACAAACAACCCAATTAATAAATGGGCTAAAGAGCTAAAAAGAAACTTCTCAACGGAGGGCATTGATCAAGCCAATGGATACATGACAAAGTGCTCTAAATCTCTAGTAATCAGAGAAATGCAGATGAAAACCACATTAAGATATCACCTTATGCCAGTCAGAATGGCAAAAATGAAGAAAATAAACAATAATAGATGCTGGAGGGGCTGTGGGAATACAGGGACACTATCACACTGTTGGTGGAGCTGCAGACTGGTACAGGCCCTCTGGAAAGCAGTGTGGAGAATCCTCAAAAACTAGGGATGATCCCACCATACGACCTTGGTATTCCACTCCTGGGTATATTTCCAGGGGATTTAGAATCATCACATTATAGTGACACAGCAATATCTATGTTCATAGCAGCTCAATTTACAATTGCTAAATTATGGAAACAACACAGATGTCCCTCACTGGATAAACAGATCCAAAAACTGTGGTACATATATATCATGGAATTTTACACAGCAATTACAAACAATGATATTGCAGCCTTTGAAGGTAAATGGATGGCTAGGGAAGAAATTATGCTGAATAATATCAGCATAACCCAGAGAACCAAGGGTCAAATGTCTTCACTCACCTGTGGAGGCTGGAACTAGACCCTGGCCATTGAGAAAGGTGGATTATTATCATGTGTTTAATCTAGCAAAGGTGTAATGTTATACAACCTAATACATTTTTAGAGATATTGTGGGAAGGGGAAGGGAGGAATAAGGGTAAGTAATGGGGGTACTCTTGGGGGTAAATCTAATCTTCAGAATCTATATACATTTTATATTATTTTGTTAAAAACTGTATGGTTGTTCAAAAAATAAATTTTTCAATAAAAATTGACTTATAGCTGCATAATGCAAGAACTTTACTATCCACTACATCTAGTTTTAGAAGGAAATGTACTACTGCCGGTAGAAGACAGAGTGAGGCTGTTTACAAGTTCTCCTGAGGAATAAAAAATAAGAATAGAACATCCAAGAAAATGCCCAAACCTCCATGGCCTATGCTAGTGGCCACACTATAGCTAAACAGCTATCACCTTGTACTTCATACCATAGCCACTAGATCTGGTTGCCAGACACTTAGGTCCCCAGTAGCCTTACAAGAATCAAATGCCTCCAACTACCAAAATTTTCAATTGATTATACTTTCTAGGCATAACTACTATTGCTCAATTCTATCTCCTGACCTCAGTCAGGATTATCTGCATGGTGGAAAGTAGGTCACAAGTAGACCCCTTGTTGCAAGAGATTTTGAGAAATACAGCTTCAGCCTTCTAGTCTCTATCATACAAAAGTTACATTAGAAAGGAATCAAATGCTTACTCTCTGAAATGAATGAATATTTTCCATTGCATTTAAAAACATTTCAAATTGGCATTGGGATATAGCTCAATGGTAGAGGGCTTGCCTAGCATGTATGAGGCCCTGGGTTTGATCCTCAGTACTACCAAAAACTAAAAATAAAATAAAATATTTAAAATCACCCTGTTTCTCTCTTTTATTGCACCACAGCTGGTCCTTCTAAACCTCCTCAAATGGCCATTCTTTCTCAATACCTTTAATTATCTTTATTAAGCTTTTCTAGAAGCTTTATAAATCCTTTATTAAAATAGCATTAAGCTTGTCCTTGTATCTAGTGTGTTTAATTAATGCAAAGCATAGCAGAAGGATGACTTCTTTAGAGCCATACATCTACTAAATATTCCATGGTATTATCACCTATATGAAATAATTTTAATGGACTTTGCAGATAAGTTTTCAACTTTGCTTAACATGATCCTTTCTTCTTATGTAGTCATCTAGAACAGACTGTATATTTTTATAGTCAGTTTTTTTGCTGCTGTGTCCCCAGGATCTGATAAGAACAATTTTAGGAATAAAAATTTATACGGAGGTTCACGATTTTAGAGGTCCCAGTCCACAGAAGGCTGGCTCCATTCCTCTGGGCTTGAGGTAAGGTTGCATGCACATTATGGCTCTAGGGAGTAGGGAGCTCAAGTGTCACACTGGAAAGTGTCACACTGCAAAGCAGAGAAGAGAGAGCAGCTCCACACCAGATACAGAATATATACCCCCAAGGCAAGCCCCTATGTCCTACCTCCTCCAGCCACACCCTCTCAGCCTACAATTGCCAGTTAATCCCCATAAGGAGATTAACTCACTAATTAGGTCAAGGCTTTCACAAGCCAATCATTTCACCTCAACCTTCCCAAATTAACACAAGTGAGCTTTTTGTGGCGGACACATGACAATCAAACCATTTTATTATATATATAGATAGACAGATATCTAATAAATATATATTATACATTTCTTTAATTACATCTTGTTTTAGTTAGTTCTTTCGTGACTGTGACCAAAATACCTGACAAGAACAACTTAGAGGAGGGAAGGTTTATTTGGGGCTCACAGTTTTCGAGGTTGCAGTCCACAGACAGCCAACTTCAATGCTCTGGGCTCAAGGTGAGATAATACATCATGCGGAAAGATTCTAGTAGTGGATGGCAGGATCAGGACACACCCAGAGAGAGAAAGAGAGAGCACAGGAAGAGGCCACAAAGAAGATGCACCCTTCCAGAAGCTTTTGGGGGATACCTCTTATCCAAACTGTAAGTTTCACCTCCAGAGGAGCTCCTTTATTTAAAATCCTTTATCATTTCTACATATAGTCATATACACATGTGAAATAATTTAAATAAAAGTAAATAAATAAAAATGAGGGAATTTCTTTTCTGGGATAAATCTGTTAATGAAAACATTAACTTATCATCTAAGTTTGCCTACCAGATATAACTTAGACATTTTGTAATTCTATTCACAAACAACATAGGAAAGAAAACAAATATACCAATAAAATTTTGGAAGACTAGAGAAGTCTTTAAAAGAGAAGAGGAATTGCCTGAAGGCAAAAATGAATTGTTTTGAGTGTGTTACAGAAGATACTGAAGAATCAATAGTTTAATAAACACAAGGTAACATCATGATCTTTGCTACAGAATTCTGAAGTGTCCTAGGGCATTAGAAGGCTTGGTCTAATTGGCCTAAAGCAAGTATATTTCAAAATCTCCCAGTTTTAATAAACTACATTTGTCTTCAAGTGGCCAAAATAACCAATGAATTTGGTGTAAATATCCAGGTACAAATGTTAGTGGTCCATTGCTCATAACAGTGGCAATTGGTTGATGGATTGAAACTTTTCAACCAACATAATAATTAAAACCAAGGGAGAGGGCTGGAGAGGTGGTTTACTGGTGGAGTGCTTGCCTGGTATGCCCAAGGACTAAGATTTGAACCCCACCCAGGACTACATACAGAACTATGTTTGAATAGCAAAAACCAGATGCAAAAATAAACAAAATTGATTATTTTTCTTCCTTTCTCTCTTTAAAAAAAAGTGAGAGGAAAAAAAAAAAACAACTATGATACTATATAGTCTTCATTCCTCAAGAACTCCCAGAACTACCTTCACACAAGTATAACCAACTTTGATAGACCAGAAAAATAGATGCTTTTCAGACTTCCTTTTTGCTCCAAGGTCATTGGCCAATGTCATAGGCAAAAACCAGCCTCTTTCAAGCTGGCTTAGAGCCTGGCAAGTGAAGTTCAAATCTCAGGAAAATATTTCCATCCTTACAATGAACTAAAGGCTCTGCTTATATTTACCATATGAACTTATTCTCCAGCCAATTAAAAGATAAGTTGCTTCAGAAAACATGGTATATATTCCACAATACTTTGGAGAAACCATACAGCGTATCTTCCATAAAGTCTACAGTTTAACAGAGAATACAAATCTGCATCATAGTCTCAAGAAACCTCAGATTATTCTTAGATGCACCATGTATTTTGTCGTTCATCACAGAGAAAAATCGCAGTCAATCCAGTGTAATTGATATTCTGCAATTTTCTTTTTTAACATTAACAAAAATATATACCATTGTTAGACATAATATATAACCAACATGCACTCCTTTGAATCTATGTAAGTGACCTTGTTCATTGCATGTAATGCAGTCTAAACAGTTTTTTTCTATTACGCCTTGATGAAACATATGAGTAGTGATTCTACCCATTTATACTGATAAATTCTATTTAATTAAAAGTATATCACTATGAAAATGAATTTAAAACTTTTCAATCATTCCTTAAGTCATATCACATAGGCATGATTTAAAAATCATAATTTTTCCCCTGAATACATAACAAAATGACAGTTACCAAGGTATATCTTGGTAATACCCTGAAATATATATTGGAGAAAGTGTGCTTTTGCTTCCAAAGAGCTTGGCAAAATCCCTTTAATCCATAATGTAGAATAACCATTCCATTTAGCAGCAGGCAACTTTTTTTTTTCTTTCCTACTTGTCTTTATTTTTAGTCCCTATGATGTTTTGTTTCCAGATGTAGGAATGTAGCTGAACAGGGGCTGCTGCTAATTATTGAGCAATTATCCACATGAAGTCCAGATGTGAATGTGTTCATTTTTTTTTCTATCAGCAAACAGACTTCTTTCTGTGTCATGTTGAGATCAGATAAGACACTTCCTATACATTACCTTAGTCATTTAGAGCCCTTACTTTAGTTTTCAGTCAGTTACATATTGTTCAGCCACATTCTT
This sequence comes from Aplodontia rufa, assembly GCA_004027875.1. Taxonomy (NCBI): domain Eukaryota; kingdom Metazoa; phylum Chordata; class Mammalia; order Rodentia; family Aplodontiidae; genus Aplodontia; species Aplodontia rufa. The sequence goes on along the minus strand of PVKS010024676.1, from coordinate 22,579 downwards.
AGTTAAGGCTTATATCTAAATGGAATCACTTCATATGTTTCTTAGTTTGGTAAGCATAATCTAACTGAGGTTTCCATTAGAAAAGAAGCCTTTATAAAAGGTATCTTATTTGCAATTTATAAAATAAAATGTTGAAAATAAGCACAAACAAAATATCTGTAGAGGTCAAAGACCACCCCGCTCTCCATCTAAGATGTAAATATGGAGAGTCTGCTAAGAATTTTGCTAGACGTTAATATCACATGTTTTCTTCCAGAGTGGTTATTGACAATAGGAGGACAACATAGCATTAAACTCAGTTAAGTATAAAAGGGTTAAAGTTAAAAGGGTTCTCCATGGAAGCAAAAAAATGTCCCTCCTACCTTGCCTGTGGATCAATAAATGTTCACATATAAAATGAGATTAATTTCAATCTTGTTTATTGTCTATACCTCACAGTAATATAGCTGTTTAAATACAGACAATAATTACAAGTTTTCTAAGGATAACCTAATTCTAGAAAAGTTAGGATTAAAAACTGAACACATAACAACATTCTAGTTGATAACTCATAGAAGAATAAAAGAAAATTAGAATAAAACCAAAATTGATCATTTGAAAAATAAGAGGTCAATGAGCTTAAAATTATTGTAGCAATTCCCATACAATCTTTTTTTTATTCTTGGGAACATTAAAGACACTTTATTAAAGTAGGTCTCAGTTACTCAGTAAATACATAAATTTATTTCCATTTGCAGACAAAACTGGATGAAGAAATCCAGAAGACACTATAATTTCAAGTTGTATTTTCACTCAAACTAAGGTTATAACATTACCAAGTCTTTCCACTAACCAAGGAGCCAACAAGGTTGCTCGTTGTCTGATTTGGCTTGTTTTAGGGGCCATGGCCTTGGTCTTCCGCCGAGTTGGTAAAAACCCAGTTTCTACTGGGTCAGAGTCAAAATTTGAGCAAAATACTGATATATCTGATTGTTTTCTATAAGAATATATGGCATGGAAAGATTTACTCTGGAATATTCCTAAATGTAAACAGGATTTAGATGATTTTTTAAAATTTTCTAATAAATTTAGCTTGATTTTTGACATGCCAGACATTTTTCAGCATGTTTGTTCATGAAACTTTGCCTAAAAGAAATGAGACAATCACCCAGGGAAAACTTTGGCATTAAACTAAAAAGTCACTATCTACATACTTAGTTCTATTGTGCCTAGTCAATGAAAAGTTTTCAATGACTCTTAGGTTAACTAAATGTGGGTTACCAATTAAAAAGTCAAACCCTGTGAACAAGAAACGTCAACACCCATTATAGCCATTTGCATTACATGACATGTAAAACACTAAATCTCCAAATACAAACTATCACTTCTTACATCTTTATAATGACCATGATATAGTTCATTAATCTGAATCCAGAAAGAAAACAATTCATATATACACCTACTTAAAGAAACCAGGTGGTATATCTTCAAGTTGTATTTCTTTTTCTTTTCCCCCAGTACCAAACTAAAAATTAACAGGAATAATTTTTTTATTTTGCCTAATGATACAGAAAGAAAATGGAAGTTATGATTAGATATTATTAAACCTGAGAAGGGCTGAAAATATTTTAACGGGAAATGAAATTTTTATGAGGTCATACATCTTTCAAAATATTTTCCATGGTTGTCATCCTTGATATTGTACAAACCCCTGTTCTGCATCTCAACAACATGGAAATGTTTGCAATATTAGACTTCCCTGCAGTATGAATCAGTGTCAAATATTTAAGAAGAAATGTCATAAATGGAGGGCATGAATTAGAGTTGTGTTCACAGTGCTCACTAAAGATGGACCCCATAAAAGATACTGTATGATAGGTTCCATAGATGTTTAGATTGAAAGAATCATGATTTATGATGATCTATTTTGTCTGAAACTATCCCAACTTCTTTATAGATGTGTAATAGGAATTTCTTGTATCATCATGTATCACTAACATTCAAGAAACAATGTTGGTGGATTGAAAACATCTTACTCAAATTGCCTTTTCCTTAATTACTTAGTTTTGCAAAACCATGGATAAAGTCTTTCAAAGGTGATTAGTAGACCTTTCTGATTCTGGGCAGGATTACACCTAGATTACTTAGTAAATCTAGTAGGTGGGGGGAAAAACACAGAAAACATATCAAATCAGTTTTGATAATTTCTAGCCCAGGAACTTTGCTGTCAGGAAATACTTCCCATATATCCTTATAAATGTCCTTACCTACAGTGACCCCAGAACACTAAACTCTGAACAATCTATTGGCTGATTTTAAGGGAAATACGTTCAATTGATTGCACATAATCATGTCACTGATAGCGAAATAGCATTGAAACATTATTTTTACCTCAGAAAAAAATGTAGTATTTATTTTTTCAAAATCTCCACTGTATTTATTAGCACACTTTTTCAAGAACAGAAAATGGAACATTTAGAGTCTAAAGCTTTACACAAATAAAACAAAATAGCAGTGTGGTCTTGTGGGAAGAACAGTGGTGCAAAGATTTTCATGTTTTGGTCTAATAAGATATAACACTAGTCAAGTGACTCAGGCTGTCATTTATTATTTTTAAGCAATAAAATTAGAATAATAAAGTTAGCTTAGGAAATTAATTATACAAGTAATATGAATCTTAGAACTCAAAAAGATACCAAATATACCTTTTTACTTAGCAGGATAAGGGTCTTAAATTACCTAATTGCCACAAGAGATATGAAATACTGATTAATCACAAAGTTTTACAAAAGCATTTAAAATGTCTTTCTCTAAATAAACAGATACAAGGTGGATAAAATCTAGCAGAGCACCTGAAAAATGAAAGATATCTCAATCATACTGAGAGGTTAAACATTGTATTACTACAAAAAGCTAGCATAAATAATATAGACTTATGTCAAGAAAAGTCTATTCGCCATTTTTCGGACTTTTAAGAACTTTATCAAATTTTAGTTTTCTCCTTTTGCAAGAACTATGAAAAAGGGGGAAAGCAATTTCAATTACATATCTCTCTAAAGAAGCCATTATGGTTTACCTACTCTCTTAAAGTATGAGACTATTATGTGGAGAATGTTAACCAATCATTCTACACCATGACAAGATGAAAGAGTTTTTAAAACATTAGCAAAATATTTTTAAAAGTTAGCAAAGGAGGCCAAAATTAAGATTATCCTATAATTTTAAACTATGTGGTTAGGCACTGAAACAGACTGGAAAGAGAGAGCATGTAACCTGAATACTAAGGAGTAACGGAATACAGCCACATATGGTACCACATGCCTATAATCCTTGCAATTTAGGAGTTTGAAGCAGGAGGATCACAAGTTCAAGTCCATCCTGAGAAACTTAGTAAGACCATGTCTCAAAATAAAATTTAAAAAGGTGGGAATGTAGCTCAGTGGTAAAGCACCCTTGGTTTCAATCTCCAGTACTGAAAAAAGTGCAATAGCTAACAATTCATGCTCAATGACTTGACTTTGCCTTTTCTAAGACTTGAGTACTTGACCATTGACCTTTGATGTTCCTTCCTGTATTTGAATTTTATAGTTTATTCACAGGAACCAAAAGGGGTATTCCTAGGTCTACTATGGGTTAAGTATCTTGTTTTATTGGATTTATTGCAATTTTAACACACTATAATTTTGCCAAGTTAATAACAATGTTTTCAAAAAGATGAGAAGCTCTATATTCAATAAAAAGTTTAATGCCAATCTAATCACTTTACCCAGGAGAGTTATAACAAAGATTAGCCATAAAATGAATTCCTAAGTTGGTTTAAAACACGTAGTGAATTTTAATGTTTTCCTTTCTAAATGTAAGCATAATTTCAAACGTCTAGCCAGCTATAATGAAGTCTGAAAAGCTGAAACATTTTAGCCAGTATTGAGAAGAAATGTAATAGTACATTTTCGTCACTAAATATTACATGGGCCACAAAAAAGACATTTCATTTTTAAAAGATTATCCGTTATATTAAAAATGACCTTTGAGATGATTAGATAGAATTGGTTTCCTTAGAGAACTGAAAGCGATACAGCCCTCATCATTTAACTGCTGATTTCTTGGTTCTCACGTATTCCAGAATTAGGATTTGGCCTGCTGAGTTTTGGCAAGCCTTACGTTGGTATCAAGCAAACACCCATCCAAAAGAGTGTTGGATAGCACCACCATAACTCTAAGTTATATTGAAATCCAAATGTGGATTTCCTGGAACACACATGGGAACACGTAGTCAACAGATTTCTGAAGTTGCATACCAGTACTCTGCTTTGTCTCTACAAGTGCCTGCCTATCTTGGAACAAAATCTATTAAAATCTTTTCTGATGAGTTCAGAGAGAAAATGCGGCAACTAAAACAGCCACTTCACTAATCAGCTTCAAAGTTTTATATTTTGACTTCCATATAAAAGTGGATGAGTATTTTTATTATGTGTATATAAAGGTATACTTCCAAAATATAATAATTGCAAAAGATTACATTCATAATTATCATCATCCTTTATGCAATTTTCCTTATTTTCAGGTTCCCTTCCCCGAATCAAAATAAGTTTAAGTCTTCAGACTCAAATTTGCTATTTTATATTTTTGCCCAATATGGGGTTTTCTAAGAGATGCTTTACATTGCATTTTCTTAAACTGCCTGATGAAAACATTGATTTGCATATATTTTAAAATACTTTTTATTCTATTTCTCCACTTTTCATCCCTTATTTCTAAAGGAATTCTCTTGTTCTTTCCCTAAACATATTCTCTACTCTTCAGTTTTCAAGTATCTAAAAAGCAATGACAAAGTTTAAGGGACAGTTCTGTTTTCTGATGTGCTATACCAACAGTTTGATAAAACAAGTTAACTTGGGAAAACAACACAGTTTGTCATACAACCAGCTAATGATTAGCATACTCTTCTTAAACAACCATTGGGTTTATCACAGATGCAGAACATCTGGATTCATCAGATAACTTTTTAAAAACTATCGCGACAGATTCTAGCACAGGGCCTATACATAGTAAGAAGAAGGGAGAACAAGACGAGTTAAATGTGGAAAATTTTTTTCTAGCCTCTAAAGAACTAAGTACAGTGGAAATGTTACTTCTTAGTTAATTCTTATGTTAATTTTTAGTAAGAATTACTAAAACCTAGTATATATCTTCCTTAATTAAATGTGTCCCTCATAATCTAAACTATAAAATGATTTTTTGAAGACAATGGACTGGTATATGGGATTGACAAATAAAGGTGAATCTCAATATAGAGAATCAGGACACACCTCTATGGAGCAAGCTAGGCAAATTTACATGAATCTAGGACAACTGGCATGTAATTATTCTTTTGGCTTTTCCAAAGTTTTCTTAAACATGTGTTGTGCTGAAAAGAAGACTACCTGATAAAGTGCCTTCTGATTTGAAGTAGTAAGGAACACTGGTAATTTTAGATATAAAATTTGAACCTGTTTAGGGCAATTACTATGTGATGGGGAGAGAGATTACCAAAATGTGAAAAGTTATAGGTTGAGTCTGAAAGTCAAATTCATAGCTTTGACCCAATAAGGACAACTAGGTTGGTCACCATGGTTGATACTCAGTGTGATAGTCAATACAATAAAGAGACTACATCTAACCAGATTAGTCTTCTGACTCAACATTATGTATACAAATTAGAATTTTTTTTAAATGAAAAAGCTATTCTTTAAAACAACAAACAAACAAACAAACAAACAAAAACTTTCGGGCTGGAGCAGTGGCTCAGTGGTTATGGCTCTTGCCTGGCAAGTGCAAGGACGTGGATTCAAAACCCAGCACTACATACACAACGAAGTGTCAGAGAAACAAAAGTAAAATGAAAAACTAAATCAAATTGATTCTTTCTCTCTCTCACTGTCCCTCTCTCTTAAAAAAAAAAAAAAAACTTTGTAAGATACTGGAAGTTCAAGCCAATTCTTTGTGATATGCCCATTGGGGGAAAATAATATGAAGACATTAGAAAGACTTGCCAAAGGAATACAGGACATCAGCTGTACTCTAGCCCCATGGATGTAATGGGATGGAGTTAACATAGTTAACAGTACCTGCAGTGGCAGGATTTCCTGAGAGCATTGGTTCTGGGAAAAGAGACATGGGTGGTAAGGCCATGAAAATCTGTGGATATTGAGAATTTGTTAGAGAACATATGAATGCTGCCCAGAATAATTCCCAGATATTAGTAAGAAAGACTAAGAATACAGGCAGGTTTCAAAACAGCAGATTAAAGTGAGAGCCAAAGAAATATTGCTTATTTCTAATAATGCATGTCCATAATACCCTATTCCAGGTTGCTATGGACTGCAGCAACATAGGTTACATTTTTTTACCTACATATTAGCTAGGATTAGAATTCAGATTATAAGAACTCAAGAAAAAAATGATTTTGTGGTATTTCCAACCAGAGCAAGTATTTTGTAAGAATCTCATAAAAATATATTGCTTGATAAATTCACCAGTTTCATTTGGAACAGGGGGTAAATCAGAAAATTGACTAAAATATAAAATTTTCTTGGCATTACTGACTACTCTTCTCTGGTTTTTATAAATCTAGCTTGTGTCCTAATTTTTCAGTGACTCCATCTTAGACTTCTTCATTTCTCCATGTTCATGTGCTCTAAAACACCAACTTTCATCATCGGATCTCTCTGTGCATATTTCCCTGGGAGATCTCATCCCAAATAAAGTGTCACCTACAACTCTGTGTTTATGGTTTTCCTACACAGTTGACCTACTTAAGAAACAATAGGATCTAGTAAGTGGAAGTAGTAGAGCAAATTTCAGGTAAGGAAAAAAAAGTGTGTTTATAGTCTAGAATAACTTTCAGATAGTTGGACTATTCAATAGAGACTTTGAAAGTATTGATACTCTTAACCAAGGAGAGACATTTGAAGTGTTTTCATCAGGCTCAGTGTGTGTTTGGAAAAATAATACCCAAATTTCATACATTGTTTAGCCAGAAAAAAATCCTTTAAGGATGACAGAATCTCAGCCATAACAGTTTTATTTCAGATTCTAGTATGCATCCTCCAAAAATGCAATCCAACATTAGCATATTCAAAAGAAAAAAAAACACTGAGGTCACAGCCCTGGGGAAGTAAAACAGTATTCCATATGCCAAACTCAGGCCCCAGAGGAAGGTCCTCTTTCCAATCATCCAATGGATTAGAAAATTGTGTTCATTCAAATCAACAGGCATTTATCTCATAAAATCCATATATTATACTATTTAGCAACCTCTTTGGCTGCCCTATGGATACTTAGGATAAAATGTAAGGGAAACTCTCCTGTCCCTCAGGTAATGACTTCAGCTGGCTTGACCATGCCTTTGTGGATGTGTGCAGAAAAGTGGTAAGGAAAATAAAGTAGAAATAGGGTCTTTATTATTTTATAAAACATTCACTAGATGAATTGAAGGATCACCTTTATAGATGTCAACATCTGTACTTTTCAAGCACCCTCTGCTCTACAGAGAATTCAAATCTGTCCCAAAGCAATAGGCATCATGACTTTACTTGGAAATATTAGTCAGATGCATCTGCAAAATAACAGTCTGACTGCTCCAACTGTTCAATGTCTAGCAAAGACAGAGGCAATGAGTAGCATAATTATATAAATTGCACTGACATATATGTCATTTATATTTTATTTGGGAAATACATAAGCAGACTTACAATACTAAATTAAAGTTTAAATATATTCTAGGCTAATCATCCTTTTCTATTTTGAGACTAGCTCATCTCACTTAAGAGTTATAAAAGGCCACATTAAGTTTTGCTTATATTTCCCTCATTTTTTTTTATATATAATTTTAATATGTAATGCACACCAGATATGTTTGAGACACAATGCTGATAAATCAAAGGTGGGAGGGGGTATATACCTGCATGGAACAGCCCAGAATCTATTCCAGCTACACAAACAAATTCACTAATCCTAAAGCCAAGGAATCCATGCTAAGTGAGCTGACTGAGGCCATGGAATACTATGGGACTATAGAATATCATTTAAGCTGACCTTGGAGTCTGAGGACAAATTCTCCCCCAAGTAAAGATGGATACTGGAGGAAAAAGGACATCACAGACAATAAGGATATGTAGGTAATGAAGAAAATGTGTCAAAAAATTAAAATATTTCTTGATCACCTTATAAGAGAGAAAAGTTTGAAGGAAGAGGTAAGGGATATTTCAAAACTGTTTGTCTTCTATGTACTTTGGAAAAATTCTGAATTCCTGTAGAAATTATCTGACGTATAATAATCCTGCAAAGGAAAAATACAAATGACTAAAAAATACTTTAAAATTTAACATAATTGGATATCAAAGAAATGCAAGTTAGAATAAGTTTTTTTTCACTTCTCAAAATACAAAATAAAATATAGCAATACTATGATTTGGCAAAGGTGTGACAGAAGTGGACATTTTGTGTATTTCTTGGAAGGTGTAACAACAAAGAGACTAATCAGGATATTATTTAGTAAAACAAACAAACAAAAAATCTTGGAAAAGATTAAATGCTCAACAGTAAGAAACAGGTAAAATAATAACAGTAATAAACAGGACCATCTTGTGGTCCCTTTATTCTATTAATAAATACAGAATATACCTTTTATCCTCCATCCCTGTACCCACCCTTTCTCCCCTCTTTTCTCCCTTCTCCTACCTCAATTCTACAAGACTTCTTTTAGTTCATCTTAATTTGTATTTGAATGCATCTTTATATAATCTTATCCTTCTTTCCCCCTTTCCTTTATTTTACTCTAACTTCCACAAACGAGAGAAAATATACAACTTTTGAGTTTCTTAGTTTGGCTAATTTCACTTAGCACAATATTCTACATTTCCATCCATTTGCCAGCAAATGCCATAATTTCATTCTTTTTATTATCTGAATAGAACTCCAATGTATGTATATACCACAATTTCTTAATCCACTCATCCAGTGACAGGCATCTGAGTTGATTCCATAAACTAACTATTGTGAATTGTGCTGCTATAAACATTGATGTGGCTGTTTTGCTGTATAACACCAATTTTAGGTCCTTTGGGAAGATCCCCAGGAGTGGAATAACTGGGTTATATAGTGAGTCCATCATCCCTAATTTTTTGAGGAATCTCCATTGCTTTCCAGAGTGGTTAAACTAGTTTGTAGTCCCACCAACAACCTCCTTTCTCCCCACAACCTCACCAGCATTTATTATTTATTATTGTTTGTACTCTTGATGTTTGCCATCCAAACTTTTGCGAATTGAAAACTTAATGTGGTTTTGATTTGCATTTTTCTTGCTAGAAATGTTGAACTTTTTTTCAGGTTTTTCTTCCTCTATTGAGACATTTCTGTTTAGTTCTTTTGACCAATTGTTGATTGGATTATTTGGGGTTTTTGTTGTTGTGTGTGAGTGGGGGGGGTAAGGTTTTTGAGTTTTGTGTGTATTCCAGATAATATTAGTCCCCTATCAGAGGGCTAGCTGGCCAAGATTTTCTCCCATTCTGTAGGCATTCTTCATAGTCTTAATCATTTGCTTAGCTCTGCAGAAACTTTTCGGTTTAATGATGTCCCACTTACTGATTCTTGGTTTTATTCCTTGCGCTTTCAGGGTCTCATTAAGGAAGTTGGTGTCAGCTCCTATATGATGGACTGTTAACCCTATGTTTTCTTCTAGAGGTTGTAAGACTTTTGGTGTAATTCCTAAGTCTTGGATCCATTTTGATTTGAATTTTGTGCAGGATGATAGATAAGGATCTACTTTCATTTTTCTACATATGACTATTCAATTTTTCCAGCATCATTTGTTGAAAATACTGTCCTTTCTCCAAGATATATTTTTGCTTCCCTTGTCAAATATCAGAAGGTTATAGGTATGTGGATTTATCTCTATACTTTCTATTCTATTCCATTGGTCTTCATATCTATTTTAATAGCAATATCATGCTGTTTTTGATACTACAGCTCTGTAGTATCATTTCAGATCAGGTATTGTAGTGCCTCCTTCTTCACTTTTCTTGCTTAGTATTGCTTTGGCCATTCTGGGTCTCTTATTCTTCCAAATGAATTTAATAATTGTTTTTTCTAATTCTATGAAAATGCTCTACCTTGTCTAAAAATAAAGGGGAAGACAAGTTAAGAAAAATAGTTTTATTTTTGACTTTCAATAATGAAAAAAGAAAAATTCATGGAAAAACAATCTTGTAGAATTTAATGAAGTCTAGGTGATCAGTTCTTGTACTGAACATAGGTTCCTAAACATCCTATGTGAAATCATGTAACAAAAAACAAAAACTGTTGGAGAAAATAGGATTGGTAGCACAATCCTCAAATAAGTTGTCAATGACACTTAAAAAAAAGAAAACTAATAAAAATAATACAAATTTTTTAAATGTGAAAGAGTGGAAGGAGGGTTATCTGGAATTGGAATAAAGTTATAAAATTAGATGTAGATTGTTCTTGCTCACTATAAACATTATAAACTGAGGTAGTTAGCTGGTAGATGTTTCAAGTGTCCACACATATTAGTGAATGTGAAATTCACATTATTCTCACATCCTTTCCTAAATGTTTTAGAACAAATCCACATTTTCTTAACAAAGAGAAAGAACCCAAGTACTTTTTCTATGTAGTTCTAAATTCCTAAATTCCAGAAGGAAAAAAAAATGAGCAGCAATCTAGTATATTATACTAGCTAAATAAAATGGCTTCTGGTCTAAAACCATATATTTAAATGTCATGATTGTCACTCTAAAATTGTAAATGAAATGGAATTCATTTTATCTCTGTGTGGTTTTCAGAATGTGAAGATCACAAGATGAAATTTTATTCGTTCCAAAAGGACATAGAAGCTTAGAGATAATAGACTGGTAAGTAAAGAGTCTAGTTCTATATATTATTCACTGTACTGCAAATACATAAACTAAGGGAATTTTTTAACTACGTAATTTCTTCCAAAAGTTAAACAAAAACAATAGCATAATTTTCTTTTACAGAATCTAAATTTATTAGATATTTAAGGTTAACAATTTAAATACATATTTCTTCAAGGTGATAAAAAAAATAGTCCAAATTCTGTCTTTTACCAATGGCAGTGGTTTATGGATGCTTCCCACGTTTCCTTATTTGGAACATGCTATGTTCCAAAAGGAAACTATCTCATAACACACACTGCCACCATCACCCTACTATCCACACCATCTTCAACACTGCAGACATCTTCCTGTTGTTTTTTGCTATGTAAAGCAAAGACATAAAGGATAATTTTGATTTTGTTCCTGTATTAAAATTATCTAGAACATGTGGACATGGATCTTAGTTTCTTATCTAACAACTTCTCTACGTGGATATTGATTAACACTTCTCATTTTTTACTTCTATTTTTGCTCACTCAAGAGGGAAATCTGGAAGTGTCACAATGGATATCAATATGCTATGCTAGAGCAATAGCTCAAAATGCAATGAAATAAAAGAGACCTAACTCATGGAGTAGTTTAAACCATGAGTGAGCTGTACACCAAGCAGTTGGACTCAGAGCAATGATGAGACACAATGAAATAAAGTAAAATTAACTCATGGAGTCCTTCAAACCATGAGCGAGCTGAGTACCCAAAGCCAGACTCTTCATTCTTTTATTAACATAATCATCATCACTATGTGCCAGCAAACAGGAACTTTAACTCTAAAAGTATAGAATGTTTTCTTCTGTTAACTTCCAACCTCCCTTCTAGAAGTAATTTTTTTTATTGTAATGTTCTATTTGCAGAACTGAGTTAATAATTTGTTGTGTGTTCACATGTTATTTTTAACTTTTCTGTACCTTATTTCCTCTAAGAGCTATCTTTAGAAAAACATTCATAAGTATAAGATGAGAGTCATAATACAAAATGGAGTCACTCATGGCAATCAATTTGCTTCAATGTGAACTCTACAATGCTGCTTTTGGTCAGGTGTCAAATTATTCTGTATCCTTTTTGTCTCTGTCTAGAACGGATCAAATGAAGAATAAAGAGGAAAAGAATCGGGGTCAAAAGCCACATGGACTGGAAAGATAATGATTAACAGAATGTTTCATTCTTCTTTCTTAAACCCAGCTTAGAAAGATCTTCCTATACTTAAAGATATTCTTTTTGGAGATGAAAGAAACTTCTACAACCACTAGATGTCATTCAAATACTGATGGGTACCCCTATATCTGATAAAATTTGAAAGAAAAAGACTTAAGGCAATTTCTCTGAAGAAGAAAACCCATGATATCCTGTCATTATCTTACAAATGGTGATAAAACACTTCCTTTATCCAGGAAAGGATAAAATTCCTCCTTTCCGTTGAAATGAATTTTCTAAGAACTTTGGAAAAACAATTACTTATACTTTGGAAAAACAATTACTTATGCTTATTTGACATCATTCTAACTTTGCTACCTCAGAAGATTCTTTCCATTCTTCATTTGAATTCTGAAAATTTCAACTGCTATTGTTATTACTACTTAGCCAACTTTATAAATGGGAACACGTAGTGGACATGTAGAAGCAGTTGAAGGGAAGTTTTCAGGTAAAGAAGAAAAGGGAGAACACTGTAGTTCTTATCTGACAGTTCTCTACTTTGTGAGTTAGAGTGAAGGAACAGCATGCTGTTTGAGAGTAAAGGAAGAATAGTGTGTGGCTAACTGATGAAGATAGGTAAAGACTTCACTTTCATTTTTAAGAAATGGAAGACTATTATGAACTGTACCGTACCACCTCTCAAAATTCATGTTGAAGCCCTGTCTCCCTATGTGACTATCTATGGCGATAGGACCTTTAAACAGATAATTAAAGATAAATAAGGTCATAAGGGTAGGGTTCTGATCCAATAGGACTAGGGTCCCTACAAGAAAAAGACACCAGGAAAGAACATGGACAGCAAAAAAGCTATGTTAGACATAGGAAAAAGGGAGCCATAGATGAGCCAAGGAGAAAGGCCTCAGGAGAACCCAAACTTCTCAGCACTTTGATCCTGGGCTATAGAAAAATCAATTTCTGTTGCATAAGCTTGGCAGTCTATGGTACTTTTTTAATAGAATCCTACCAGACTAATATAAAGAGGCATATAAGTAGGTAAATATATAGAAGTATTACTTGTAGAGTTAACAACTCAATTTTTAATATTGATATGGCAGATACTGAGAATGGCTTCTCTGATATGTATTTATTCTCATTTTTGTTGCTAGCAAAAATGTGATTTTTATTATGAACACCTTACATGTACGTATGTATGTACACAGGTGTTTATGTAAATTTGGGGTGAAATAGCTACAAGAGAGAATCTATTGGCTAGTAACAAAGAAGATTTCTAAGACTTTTTTTAAAGAGAGAGAATCGATTTTATTAATTTTTTTCATCTGTTTTTTGTTTTTCCAACACTTTGTTGGGTATTTGGTGCTGGGGTTTAAACCCAGGTCAAGTATGACAGACAAGCACTCCAATTGCTGAGTCACTGCTCGAGCCCCGCTCTAAGACATTTCTGAAACAGTTTTGCTACCCTAATATATGAAAGCACTTTTCTGTTGGGCACTTTCTTTCTTTTGTCCTGCCTGTCCTTTGGATGTGAGGATACAGAGGGCAAACTGCTTATGTCTTTGAAGCACGTTTGAGGTAAACTTGGTGGATTAAAGTCAAAGTACAAGGATAGTGGAGCATAGATGTAAAAGGAGCTCAAAACATGACTAATGATAGTGGAGCTGTCATGCTTATTAAAGATAAATGTTGTATTTGGTTATGCATTGTACTTGAGTATCTATTGCATTGGTCAACTGAAAACCTTAACATGCCAACTAAATTAACAGATTTACCTAAGACTGCACTTTGGCCAGGGATTTATGGCAGAAACACGAACAAAAATAAATAAATGAGTTGAAGCAATTGACAGAGATGCCAGAAATCCAATCTAGATGATGTGTGTGGAGAAAAATTAGAAGATGATGAATGTATATGAAGAAGACTATCTGGAAAATTAGAAGAAAAAAAGAAATCTAAATTGGAGAATGGATGGGAAGAAAATAAGTGAATAAAATAACAGGAAAAGTAAAAGTTGTTATCAGAGTGCTACATTAGAGTTTAAAATTTCATAATGAAATAGTTTCAGGTAGCAACAAGTTTCCAGATATAGCCAGAGATAATAGTGCGTCAAATAAAATAAAGATCTTTAAGAAGAATATTGTCATGCAGGGCTGGAGAGAATCAGAAGTCAGGAACATAGAGAAGGATATAATGATGGAGCACCAATTGGAGTGTTACATTTTGAAGATGGAGAAATGGGCAAAAGAATGCAGGAGGTATCTGGAAGCCAAAAAAAAAAAAAGAAAGGGCAATGGAATCTGTCAGTGCTCCATCTCCAAGGAAGCACAGTTCACAGGACACCTTAATTTCATCCCAGTAAAATTAATATCTGACTCCAGACTATAAAGTAATAAAGTTTTGTTTAGGTACTCAATAAATTGAGTTGTGTGAATAATTGATTGTTTGGTGTATAAATTTTGTGTCTGACAATTTTATTTCTTCCCTATTATTTCAAACCTTTGGGCTCTTTGACCATGAAAACAGAAATGTTTGGCAGAGATAAAAAATACATTGGCCATTCTAATCTCAATGTTGAAAGAATCTCATAATTTAGAGTCTCCCGTCCTAAGAATATGTTACTTCTCAATGAAATTTAGCTCACAGATAAGAAGAACTTGATCTACTTAAATATTTGTAAAACTTTGTCTAGGCACATGCTGTTGGGTTTTAATTTTCTTTTATGTAATCTATTAACCCAAGAGTTGACACAATTATTTTTAAATAATAATAATAATAATAGCAAAAAAACGGCAAGAATGGTGACAGAACTGTCATGAGATTATCTGGAATTTTTTTGGAACTGAAAAATTATTTCACCATATGTTATTTACTAGGTACATAGTGGTATGTTAACATATCCTGGAAATATTTATTTAAAAATACATTAGAGATTGAAAAAAATGGCTGTTGGCAAGCAAGTCTCACCCCGCACTCTCCATGACCTGAAAGGAAGAAACCGGGAAAGCTACCAGCCAGCAAGGAGCACACATTAGAAAAAATTTGCTGAACACAGCACAGGTCAGTGGGAGATCAATGACTTCGGAGACTCAAGTGTGACAAGTGGAGAAGAGGAACTTGTTCAGACCCATCTGGTCGCTGGGCCCAGGTGATTGTTTATCCCCTAATTCAGCAACTGGTGAGCCTCTGTTCAGCTTACTCTGATCAGTTCAACCCATCAGAGACCAAGATTATGAAAAGCCATATTGGGCTGGTAGCAGGTTCTCTCTACATTTCTGCTGCAGAGATGGGGACAGAGTCCTCCTCCCACCAAGGAGGAGATCAGACAAATAGGCAGGAATACAGAGTGGGTAGCCAAAGGCAGATCTCCTCAGAATCCTTCCAGGGCACTTCACTCTGCTGTTTACGGGGAGAGTGCAAACAAGAGCTCTGCTCAGTGCTTTAACTGGGACAACACAGAGGCATCCTTGCAAAGGAGGAGAGAACATCGTTCCCTGTCCAGCCCCAAGTGGTGAGGGCAGCTGCCAATATGAGAACACAGGCAAAGTGGATGGAAATGTGTATAAAACACTCATTACTTATGACCCCAGGACAATTTCAGTGGGAACCCAAAGGAGAACCTGGAGCCAGTGTGATCTGCAGGACAGTTAAACCACAGACACTTGGATAGGGGAATGAAGCAGCTGCCTGAGAGCAAAACCCTTCCCTACCCCTCCAAAACAGCAAACTGCCAGGCTCTGGGTAAATATTTCAAGACAATTGGTCAGACTTTACCTGTGATCAGCAGGGCTGATTCAAGTCCATATATCAGAATTGAATTTTTTTTATCTCTTTTAATGTGTGTGTGTCTGTATAGAGTAAGTGTTGATATGGACCTGTTTCTTCTTTATACTTACTTATTTCTTACATTTTTCGTGGATACCTGCCCTGTTTTACTGTAAATATTAGAACGTAGCACACCACCTGAGGTCAGGGCAGCAAAGCTTACTAGTAGTCTACTTCTCTGTTACTAAGATCATCCCAACTCTCTAGCACCTCTCCCTCTTTCTCTCCTCTTTTTTTCTTTCCCTTTTCCTTTTTTTTAATTGTTTTTTCTCTGATTTTTAATTTTTATTTTTGGTAATTTGGAATAGTCTTACAGTAACTGAACATATTGTTTATTCATCCAAATTGAGGGCCTGAATGGACTGCCAAATTTGGCAACACTTGGTTACTTCTAATCCAGTTATAGTCTGATGGTTAATAGTGTTGTATCCAAAGATTGTTTTTAATTCTACCATTCTGCTCATAGGTGGTAATTAACATGGTATTAGTCTTAGAAGGAACAAAGTTACCAGGTTAAGGCTGATTATCATACCCATTGGCTGTTCATATTGTCTCTTACGCCTTATCTTGTCAGGTTATTAGACACTGCAAAGGCCAATAATTAAGCATAGATTGGTAAAACTGCTGTTAATCTCAACTTCTCAAACTGCACTCAGCACTAGTTACAAGAGTCAAAAACCCCACATCAGCATCTCCAAATTAATATACCTAAGAGCACTCACAGGCCCATTCCCCAGCCCTGAAAATGAAGAAAAAGGGAAACAATTCTCCCACTCAAACCCACAACTCCCCAGCCAGAGTCCACAGATAGGGTCTTGGATGAAAGCCTAGAAAGAAGTATCAGCAACATGATTATTAAGACAATTAATGAATTAAAAGAAGATATAAGGAAGGAAGGAAGAGAGCAATTGCAGGAGCTGAAAGATCATTTTGACAAAGAGACATTCTGAAAAGATGTGCAGCAGAGCTCTTAGAATTGAAAAACAGTCAACCAAATTAAAAGCTCAATTGAAGATATCAACAACAGAGTAAACTCAATAGAAAACAGAACTTCAGCTCTCAAAGACTGAACATCAGACAACAAAGACAGGCTGAGCAATGTTGAATCCAAGGAGGAGAGACAAGATAAAAAATTTACTGAGCATGATCAGAACTTCTAAGAAGTTTGACACAAGATGAGAAGAAATAATTTGAAATTCATGGGGATAGTGGGGAACATTGAACAACAAACAAATGGCATAAAAAACCTTCTCAATGAAATTGCCAAAGAAAACTTGCCCCATATTAGAATTGATCCGGAAACTCAAATTCAAGATGACTATAGGACACCAAATAGACCTAACCAATGAGAAATTCACCAAGATACATCATATACAAAATAAACAACAGAGAAACCAAGAAAAAAATTTTAAAGCAGTAAGAGAAAAACACCAAATCACATTCAGAGGCAGACCAATAAGGATTATTGTGGATTTTTCAGATCACACATAAAAGACCAGGAGAGCATGGAATGATATTTTCCAAATATTGAAAGAAAATAATTTTAAGCCAAAGATAATATACCCTGAAAAACTCAGCTTTAAATTAGATGGGGAAATACAATACTTTCATGACAAATTCAAATTAGAAAGATACATGAACACAAAACCAGCTCTGCAGAGAATACTCAAAGACATACTTCATTCAGAGGAATAAGCAAACAACTTCCAAAGCCCATAAACCAAAGAAAGTTAATAATAACATAACATCTTGGATGGCGCAAAATACAGCAATGATTGTGATGCCAGGGACCCAGAATCACACATCTATTCTAACTCTGAATGTGAATGGACTCAATGCCCCAATCAAAAGACACAGATTAGCTGACTGGAACAAACAACAAAATCCAACAATATGCTGCTTACAGGAGACACACCTTACAGATAACAATTGACAGAGATTGAAGGTGAAAGGTTGGCAAAAAATGTACCAGGTTTGCAGCCCAAGAAAACAAGCCAGTATTCCAATCCTTATATCCAACAAAGTTAACTTTGACCTAAAATTAGTCAGAAGGGATAAAGAAGATCACTACATCATAGTAAAAGGAACAATATAACTATAGTCAACACTTATGCTCCCAATTACAACCCTTCCAAATATATGGAAAAAGTACTCAAGGACATTAAACCACTTATCGACTTCAACACAATAATACTGGGGGACTTTAATACACCACTATCAACAACACACAGATCATCAAAGCAAAAAATTAAAAGATATCTCTAACCTACACAACGCTATCAATCAACTGGACTTAATAGACATTTTCAGAATATTCCATTCCAAATTGTTGGGAACATGAGGTTCAGCTGGCTTGTAGAATTGGTGGTAAACAACTCTAAGGGGTCCAGCTGGCTTGTAATTAGCAAATTGCCTGACCGCATGACTAAGCTATTCAGCCACTCATTTGTTACAATTGGAGAAAGGTGTTTGTATTGTACCCTATTGGCTGTTGTAATGGATAAATAGAGTAGCAGCTAGTCAGGTAAAGCAAGCGGTCAAAGGGAGTAGCCAAAGAAGAGAAAGCAGCCAGAGAAGAAGCAGCCAAAGAAGCAGCAGTAGCCAGAGAAAAGCAAGAAAGCAAGCAGCCGTGTCCTGAAGGAAGAGAGCACAGAAGCAGTCAGAAGAAGCAGCAGCAGCAGCAGCAGCAGCAGCAGAGACGTCAGAGAAATCAGCAGCGGTAGAAGGTGCAAGTCCTGTGTTCCAGCCGCCGGTGTTCACCCCCTTGTTCCCAGCTCCCCAACCCTTCCTAACTCGGCCCCTCGGAGGACAGCCCAGCATTAAGCCTTCTGCCCGCTCCTCGCACAGGAACGCTGTGGGGAGCGACTCCTCGCCCCATCCCCGCCCTAACTCGGCCCCTCAGAGGACGGCCCAGCGTTAAGCCGTTCTGCCCGCTTCTCGCACAGGAATGCTGTGGGGAGCGACTCCTCGCCCCATCCCCGCCCTAACTCGGCCCCTCGGAGGACGGCTTGCTAAGGTCGTTCTGCCCGCTTCTCGCACAGGAACACTGTGAGGAGCGACTCCTCTTCCGCCGGTCCTCAGCCCTGTCCTGCCGGCGCCGGCGGTCGGTTCCCAGTGTCCTGCTGGCCCCCTGGGGAACAGCTAAGGTTCGCCGAGGCCGTTCCCGCCGCTCCCCGCTCCAGAACCCAGGGCGGGGGGCAACACAAATCAGCTGAGTTTACCTTCTCAGCAGCACGTGGATCTTTCTCAAAATTAGATCATATCCCAGTCCATAAAGGAAACCTTAGCAAATACAAAAAAATTGATATAATCCCATGTATGCTGTCAGACCACAACAATATGATCTTACCAAATAACAGTAAGAAAAAAACAATAGAAAGCACATAAATACTTGGATACTAAATAATACCCTCTTAAATGAAGAATAGATAAAAGATAAAATGAGAACAGAAATAAAGAAATTATTAGACATGAATGAGAATGTTGATACACATATCAAAATCTATAGGACAGTATGAATGCATTCTTAAGAGGTAAATTTATAGCACTGAGTGCCTTCATCAAAACTCAGGACAGACCAAATAAACTTATGTGCCAACTCAAATTCCTACAAAAACAGGAACAATCCAATCTCAAATCCAACAGAAGGCAAGAAATAACAAAGATCAGAGCTGAAATCAATGAAATTGAAAACAAAGAAATCCCTAAAAAATAAAAAGAATAAACAAAACA
Organism: Aplodontia rufa; assembly: GCA_004027875.1. Classification (NCBI taxonomy): domain Eukaryota; kingdom Metazoa; phylum Chordata; class Mammalia; order Rodentia; family Aplodontiidae; genus Aplodontia; species Aplodontia rufa. Next base: position 2,942 of record PVKS010024676.1, on the reverse strand, counting down.
AACAGTTGGTTCTTTGAAACATTAAATAAAATCAACAGACCCCCTAGCCAACCTCACCAAAAGAACGAAGTGAAGCAAATCAACAAAATCAAAGATGAAAATGGAGATATCACCACTGACTCAACCAAAATCTAGAGGATTATCTGAACTTATTTTGAAAAACTGCATCTTCCAAGTTTGATAATCTGCAAGACATGGACAAATACCTAGCTACATATGACACCCCCAAATTATCACAGGAGGATATTGAAAACCTAAATAAACCAATATCAGGTAGAGAAATCGAAATAGCAATCAAAGGTCTTCCAAAAAAGAGAAGCCCAGTACCTGATGGATTCTCAGCAGAGTTTTACCAGACTTTTACAGAAGAATTAATACCTCTCTTCAGTAAACTATTCCACGAAATTGAAGGGGATGGAACCCTCCCAAATACTTTTTACAAACCAAATATAACCCTGATTCCAAAACCCAACAAAGACACATCAAGAAAAGAAAACCACAGATGCAATTTCCCTAATGAACATTGATGCAAAAATCCTTAATAAAATTCTAGCAAATCGCATCAAAAAACACATCAAAAAGATAATATAACACAATCAAGTAGGCTCATTCCAGGAACACAAGGATGGTTCAAAATACACAAATCAATAAATGTAATTCACCATTTAAATATGAATTAATAATAAAAACCATATGATGCAGAAAAGGTCTTTGATAAAACACAACACCCATTTATGATCAAAACTCTGGAGAAGACTGGGATCAACGGAAGATACTTTAATTTTGTAAGAGCCATTTATGACAAACCCATAGCCAACACTATACTTAGTGGTGAAAAACTGAAACCATTCCCGCTAAATTCAGGCACAAGATAAGGCTGTCCACTCTCACCACTCTTGTTCAATATAGTCTTCAAAACCCTAGCCGCAGCTACCAGACAAGAGATGGAAATCAAAGGAATTCAAATAGGAAAAGAGGAAATCAAGCTATCTTGATTTGCTAATGACATGATCTTATATGTAGCAGACCCAAAAAGCTCTATCAGATGCCTACTAAAGCTTATAAACAAATTTAACAAAGTGGCAGGTTACAAGATCAACGCTTATAAATCAGTAGCTTTCCTATATATATTCCAGCAGTGATTATGCTGAAAAAAAAATTCAGAAATCTGTCCCAATCACAATAACCTCAAAAAGAATAAAATACTTAGGCATTAATCTAACAAAGGACATAATGACCTCTACAATGAAAACTATCAAACATTAAAGAAAGAAACTGAAGAAGATCTGAGAAGATGGAAAAACATTCCATGTTCTTGGTTAGGAAGAACCAATATAATTAAAATGGCCATTCTGCCGAAAGCCCTTTATAGATTCAGTGCAATCCCCATCAAGATACCAATGGCATTCTTCATGGATATAGAAAAAGCAATTCTCAAATTCATTTGGAATAGCAGGAAACCCAGAATAGCCAAATCATTACTAAGCAAGAAAGAGGAAGCCTGAGGTATCACAATACCTGAACTGAAATTAGATTACAGGGCTATAGTAACAAAAACAGCATGATATTTGAATCGAAACAGACATAAAGAACAATGGAACAGAATAGAAGATAAGAGACAAATCCATAAGTCTTTAACCATCTGATATTTGAAAAGCGAAGAAAAATATAACATGGTGCTAGACAAACTGGACAGCCATATGTAGACAACTGAAACTAGATCCCTATCTCTCACCCTGCACAAAAGTCAAATCAAAATGGATCAAATAACTAGGAACAATTGTTAGAAGAAAAAATACGATGAACACTCCACAACATAAATGTAGGCACTTCCTTCCTGAAAAAGACTCCCATAGTTCAAGAATTAAAGCCAAGAATCAACGAGTGGGATGCCATTAAACTGAACCTTCTGCTCAGCTCAAGAGAGAACTTACAGAATGGGAGAAAATCATTGCATGCTATGCCTCTGACAGGGGACTAATTTCCAGAATATACAAACAACTCAAAAAACTGAACACCAAAACCACAAATAATCCAATCAATAAAATGGGCTAAGGAGCTAAACAGAAACTTCTCAACAGAGGAAGTCCAGAAAGCCAATAAATATATGAGAAAAAGTTCTACATCACTAGCAATCAGAGAAATGTAAATCAAAACCTCACTGAGATTCTACCTCATTTCAGTCAGAGTGGCAAAAATGAAGAATATCAATAATAACAGATGCTGGAGGAGTTGTGGGGAGAAAGGAACACGAACACACTGGTGGTGGGACTGCAAACGGGTACAGCCACTCCGGAAAGCAGTGTGGAGACTCCGCAAAAAAAAAAAAAAAGCCTTCACGTAAGAACTAACAACAATCCTCTTCAAGCTCTTCCAGGAAATTGATAGAGAGGGAACACTCCCAAACACTTTTTATGAAGCAACCATTACACTGATTCCAAAGACCAACAAAGACACATCAAAGAAAAAAAACTATAGACCAATTTCCCTGATGAACATTGATGCAAAAATCCTAAATAAAATTTTACCTAATCGGATACAAAAGCACATTAAAAAGATAACCCATTATGATCAAGTGGGCTTCATTCCAGGAAAACAAGGTTGGCTCAATATATGTAAATCAATAAATGGAATTCACCACATAAACAGAACTAAAAACAAAAACCATATAATCATCTCAATTGATGCAGAGAAGGCATTTGATAAAATTCAACACCACTTTATGCTCAAAACTTTGGAAAAGATAGGGATCAAGGGAAGATACTTTAGCTATATCAGATCCATTTATAATAGACCCATAGCCAACATTATCCTCAATGGAGAAAAACTGAAAGCATTTCCACTGAATTCAGGTACGAGACAAGGCTGTCCGCTCTCCCCACTCTTGTTCAACATAGTCCTTGAAACCCTTGCCAGAGCTATCAGGCAAGACAAGGAAATCA
>PVKS010024675.1:0-30790 GCA_004027875.1 Aplodontia rufa | reverse complement strand
TTGAGCATTGTGAAATACTTTTACTTCATTTTTATTACGGTGGCATCAACATCTGATTAGACAGCTGGACTGATTCTTAGAAAGCACCATGACATTTTGCATATTTTAAAAAATTATCTGAAAGGTTCAACATTGCCATTGACACATTTCTTACTCTCCAAATGTGTGAAACACTTCTTGTGAAAGGTGACGAAGTATGGGATTTGAGGATGAAAGCAGGGTCACCAATCCCAACAGGTGGGTAGATGACCACAGAGGAGCCTGAATGAGGAAGAGGTCATCTTTAGAACACTCCCACTTGCATATAGACATGATGCTGGCTGAGCACACTGCATTCTTTGTAGGAAGGTCAGAAGAATAGATTGTTTGAGCAGTATGTCAGCTCATTTCCCTACCTCCACTCTGCGTCCTACCAACCCAGCATGTTTGACGTTGTGCAGATTAGATCCTGTCACTCCCCTGAAAGTATGTTAATAATATGCTAAACGACTTGCTAGGACTTGAAAGACACTTAATAGGACTTGCTCATGACCTTCCACCACCTCTTAACTCTTAAGCTTTGTTTAACTGCTCTATATTTTGTTCCCCATACCTCATAACACTGACCACTGAACCAAAAAGACCTGCTTTCACTTCTATTAAAACGTGATCATGTCTTCATCATTTGGGTTTTTGGATAAGCTGCCTTAATTGCTTGGCATCCTTTCCTCACCCACCTGACCTCTATGCATGACCTTCTACCTTGTCAACCCAACTTCTTCAATCAGGTAGCATTGTAATTTTTTCCTACAGAAATTTGTTGTTGTTGTTGATGTTGTTACTAGGTTAGGTGCTTCTCCCCCACGCCCGTGTTGTACTAAATCACCCATACCATACTGCTCACTTCTGTTGTTCCTAGCCCCAATGATTAGACTGTTCAGTTTCACTAGGATAAAGAGGTTGATGTTGCCTCATTTACTACTGTACAGGACCAGGACAGAAGAAATCCCAAGGAATACTTACAGAATGAAAGGATGGATAGATTTTTTAAAAAAAAGTTAATGAGGATAAAATATTGAGTAAAATATCATAAGGTTTATGAGAATTAAAATTATAAGCAACAATAAAAGTTAAACTTTTTTACTCTTTTTTTTTACTTAGTTCAAATAGTCTAACATATTGAAGGTATTGGTTGCTACACATTCATACATGCATATGTAATAAAAACGTAACTTGAATCTGATCCTTATTCGGGATCTCCTTCATTTCACCCAGTCCCCAGTCTCTTGTTTCCACTGTTATTCCCCTCTCTTACAGATATAAATGTCCATGTACATATTTATTACTTTTGAATTTTCTAGTTTTTACTCTTATGAGTATTATTTGGGTTCTCAAGGGAGTCAAGTATACCCTATAACATTGATAACCCCGCTTTTTCCTCCCTCACATACCTCCCTCTCTCCTCCACTTTCCTTCTTTCTCCAACCATGTATAGCTATAGTTCCCCTAGATTAGATACTACAATGAATTTTGTGAGTCTAGTTAATAAACTTGACTAACTTTCACCCTACCCTAGGTTTTACTCTAGCTTCCACATATGAGAGAAAACATTCAACACTTTAGACTTAAGTCTCTGTGTTTGGCTTATTTCACTCAGGATGATTTTTTTTCCTTTTTGACCCATTTACCTGGAAAAGCTACAATATTATTCTTTCTAATAGCTGAGTAGAACTCATATGTATGTATATATGAGTTCTACTCATATATATATATATATATATATATATATATATATATATAAGTTTTACTCATATATATATATATATATATATATATATATATATATATATATGATTTGGATCCATTCATCCAGTAGTGAAGGGAATCTGGGTTGATTACACAATTTAGCTATTATATTTAGCTATTATAAATTCAGCTGCTATAAACATTGATGTCACTGTTTCACTGTAAAATGTAGATTTTTAGCTATTGTGAGAAAATACCCAGGAGTGGAAGAGCTTGGTCATATGGTGCTTCCATTCCTAATTTTTGGAGGAGTCTTCACATTGCTTTCCAGAGTGATTGTATCAGTCTGCAGTCCTACCAACAGTGTGATAGTGTTCCTTTCTTCCAAGAACCCCTCCGGCATCTGTTATTGTTCATATTCTTCATCTATGCCATTCTGACTGGAGTGAGGTGAAATCCTAATGTAGTTTTGATTTGTATTTTTCTGATTGCTAATAATGTAGAACACTTTCTCTCATATTTTTATTGACTTTTTGAACTTCCTATATTGAAAAGTTGCTTTTTGATTCCATAATCCATTTATTGATTGAACTGTTTTTTTGAGTTCTTTGCATATTCTGAATATTATCCCCCCATCAGAGAGGTAGCTGGCCATGATTGTTTCCCATTCCCTATGTTCTCTCTTGATGCACTTGACTAATTCCTTAGCTGTGCAGAAACTTTTCAGTATAATGGCATTCCTCTTACAGATTCTTGGTTTTAATTATTGTTAAGCTAGTCAGTGTCTGCACCAATATGATGGTAGTATTGATCTTAATTTTTTGTCTAATAGTTGTATTGTTGCCAGCTTAATTCCTAATTCTTTGATCCATTTTGATTTGATTTTTGTAAAAGGTGAGAGATAAGAGTCTAAATTCAATTTTTGGTATATGGCTATCCAGTTTGTCCAGCACCATTTGTTGAACAGGTTCTCATTCCTTCAAGCTATATTTTTGCCTGCTTTGTCAAATATCATATGATTAATGACTTGCAGGTTAGTCTCAGTGACTTCTATTCTACTCCATTGGTCTTCCTGCCTATTATGATACCAATACTGTGCTGTTTTTGTTACTACAGCTGTATAATATAATTTGAGGTCAGGGGTCAGGTATTGAGGTATATATATATATATATATATATATATATATATATATATATAGTTTGTTTTTGCCTAGTAACACTTTATCTTTTCTGGATTTCTTATTGTTCCAAATGAATTCAGAATTGATTTTTATATATCTTTAAAGAATGATATTGGTATCTTGATGGGAATTGTGTTGAATCTGTACAGCACTTCTGATCCTATTTCTTCTCTTCTACTGGCTTTGGAATTGGATTGTTCTTTTCGTAGGGACTTGAGTTGGAGCATAGCTTATTTATTTGGAATATTGCAAGAGTTTTGATGAAGGCACTCAGTGCTATAAATTTTCATTTTAAGAATGCTTCCATACTATCCCAGAGTTTTTGATATATTATTACTTCATTCTCATTTATTTCCAAGAATTTCTTGATTTCTGCTCTCATATTCTCTTTAATTTATTCTTCATTTAAGAGGGTGCTATTCAATCTCCATGTATTTATATATTTTTTGTTATTTTTCTTGCTGTTAATTTCTAGGTTCATGCCATAATGATCTAATAGTATACAAGGAATTATATCCACTTTTTGTATTTGCTAAGGTTTGTGTGTGTGTGTGTGGACTAGAATATGATCTACATTGCAAAGGAATCTGTGTATGGCTGAGAAGGCAAACTCCACCGATTTGGGGTGGAATGTTCTATAGATGTTTTTTATGTTCATTTGACTTATAGATTTATTTAGGCTGGAGATTTCTTTTTCAATTTTTTTGCTTTGATCATCTATTCATAATAAAGGTGTATTAAAGTCCCCCAGTTTTATTATGTTAGGATCAATAAGTGGCTTTATGTCATAGAGTAATTTTTTTCTGCGTATTTGGGAATGTTGGAGTTTGGAGCATAGATGTTTATTTCAGTTATATCTTCTTGATATAGTGTTCCCTTTACTAAGATGTACTCACATTCATTGCCTCTTCTGACTAGTTTTTGGTTAAAATCTACTTTGTGAGATTTAAGCATCACAACACTGGCTTACTTTCTTGGGCCATAAGACTGTTACCTCTTTCTCCAACTTTTACATCTTAAATTTTTAGCTATCTTTGGCTGTGAGATGTGTTTCCTGTACACAGCATGTTGTTGGCTTTTGTTTTTTGATTCAATCCATTTATTTGTGTCTTTTGATGGGGACCTTGTGGCCTTTCACATTCAGTGTTAGAATAGATATGTCACTGTGGTTCACTGCCATCATGATTTTTTGGTGTATTTTGTTTTGCATAGTTTATCTTTTTTTTTTTTAAGCAAGAAGGACAGTGGGAGAGAGAGGAGAGGGACAGATAGAATCAATTTTTGTTGAATTTTTCACATGGCTTTTGTTGCTCTGACACTTAGTTGTGTATGTGGTGCTGGGGTTTGAACCTGTGTACTTGCACATGGAGGGCAAGTGCCATAACCACCAAGCCACTGTTCCAGCCCCTGCCTTGGTTATCTTTTAGTAGTGTATACTTTTATTGACTTTCCACTGTTTGTGGGTTTTGGGATTTTTTTTGCTTGTTCCTCTATTTGGAATTTTCCTTTGAAATTTCTTTATGGTGCTGGTTTTCTGATCCTGAATGTTGCAAATTTGTTCTTATTGTGAAATGTTATTATTTCCCCTTTGAATTTGAAGTTGAGTTTTGCTGGGTATATCAGTTTTGTCTGAAAATTGTATTCTATCAAGGAATGGAATATCTCATTTCAGGATCTTCTCACTTTTAGGGTCTGAGCTGAGAATTGAGAGATGATCCTTATTGATTTGCCTCTGAATGTGACTTGGTATTTCTCTCTTGTAGATTCTAATATTCTTTCTTTGTTTTCTCTGTTATCCATTTTAAATATAGTGTGTCTCAGTGAACTTCTCATTTGATTAGGTCTCTTTGGTGTCATATACACTTCCTGAATGAGCATGTCTTACTCATTTCTGATATGGGGAAATTTTTGTTTAATTATTTCATTGGGAATATTTTCTATGCTATTTGTTTGAATTCTGATATTTTCCTCTATCCCAATTACCCTCAGAATAGGTACTTTGATTTCATCCCAGACATCATGAAAATTCTGACCATACTCTGGAAGTTTTTTACTTCTCTATCATCAGTGTTTTCAAGCTTTCTCAAGACTGTTCTCATTATCAGAAGTTCTGTCTTTAAGAGCTAAGGCTGAGGATCTGTTTTACATAATGGATTAATTAATTTTACAGAAATTAATCTGTTATTAAATTCTTCCATTGACCTTTAATTTGGTTGACTGAGGATTTCAGATCCCCAACTTCTCTTTTCTGTATATATCCGTTTCTTTGTTTAAAAATTTTTTCATCTCCTATGCTTGCTCTCTTATTTCCTTCCTTAAATCTTGTTTTTGTTTTTTTTTTTTGAAAGAGAAGGACAGTGAGAAAGAAAGAAAGAATCAATTTTATTTAATTTTTTGTGACTTTTATTGCTGTGGCACTTTGTTGTGTATGTGGTGCTGGATTTTGAACCTGCATCCTTGTACATGCCAGGCAAGTGCTGTAACCCCTCAGCCACAGCTCCAGCATCTCTTTTAGGTCTTTGGTAGTTTTAGTAATCAGATCTTTGTTATTTTTTTTTCTGTTTTCATTCTATTTCTTTTCTGTGGGTTCTTTGGTTGAAGAGTTGTGGGTTGAGGCAGAGCTTTTCTAGTCTGATTCTTCATTTTTAACAACTTCTTGCTCTTTCCATTGAAGTAAATTATTTTTCTCTTTATTTTGTTTATGAGCCTTTGTGTATGATTGAATTTTTTTTTTTGTTCTGGTGTTTTTTGCTGAATGTGTAGTATGGGTGCTGAGACTCTTCTCTGATTGTTCTCTGTGGGATCTTATTGATGTGTGGGAGGTTTTCTCTCCTCCCCTACTTGTGTTGGGGTAATGTCAGGTTACTTGAGTTCAACAGCAGGCATCCTATCCTGTGAGCAATCACTGATGCTTACAATTTCCAATTCCTTGCTAGATAATCAAAGGGAATCATTATGATTACCCAATACATCCAATAAACAGTGCTAAACAGATTACTTTGTTCCTTCTGTAATCTTATTTAACTGTTGGACTATAGCTGACTTAAAAACAAATCACCTATATCAGAATTGGAAATCACAGCAAAAAAGTTTCCCAGTATTAATGGTGGTGACACAACTGATGGGACAAATTTGTGATGATCTTACAGACACCTAAGAACAAAGGAATTGTGATAGGAAGGTAGAAAAGAACCTTTTTCAGGAATAAGAGCAGAGAGAAAGTAAAAGTCTAATAAAAATAACAAAAGGAGAGAGAAAGTAAGAGAGTGAGATTGTGATGTTAAGGGGAGGTGTGAGAGAGAGATAGAGGACTAGAGTTGGAATATTGCCTGAAGGGAGGATAGAGGGGGTGGTGGAAAATCACACCACTGGGAGGCTTTACAGCACAGACATAGACTGTAGTGGTCAGAAGCTCGGACCTCAAAAGGTGGGGGAAGGGGCTACAGTTCTTTCCAATTCAGAAAGTGCTTGGAATGGAAGAGAAGTTATTACAAAGTAGACAAAATATTGGAAAGAAGAAGAAGAAAAAAGAGATGTATGAGTATACATGTTTGTCTGTGGATTTTTCAGTTCCTCCAGAGCACCAGAGTTCATACAAAGACACAAGGAAGGAGAGAACCAAGTAACACAAAAGCAGAAGCAAACACAAAGTCCAAAAGCAACAACAAAAAATTCTTGTTCTAGTTCTTAGTCTGCTGAATTCTGGGTCCCTAAGGTCTCTGTGTGGTGTAAGGGATGAAGTCTGTAGGGCTGGTCATGGCCTTAGCTCAGCCTTAGATTTATTGGGCTGAGACTGGAGTTCAGCAGCCAGGTTCAAATGCAGTCACAGAGCTCCCTCTGCTGGTCACAAGCAAAGCCTATCCAAAAATTTCCTGGGATTTTATCCTAGGGCCCAGTCAGTTACTCCAACTGGTGGAGGGAGCAGGCAGAATTTTGGAGATTCCTTCTTTCCCTCACTCCAAATCTCTCTGGTATCAACATAAAACATAAAACAAACAAACAAAAAAAACACCTTGTGGGGTGATCGAGACTTGCATTCAGCTGGAGAGACCTTTGGTGTCACATAAGGATGCATTCCCTTTACCTTGTGCTCTGCTGAGACAAGGAGAACTGACCTTGAGCACTAGCAGCAAATTAGGGTGGAGACTAGGGGTGGAAGTCCTCTCTGAATTTTGTGATTCCCCATAGGAAATCCTTACTCTTGGTCTCAGCATTCTGCCCATCTCCTCGTGGAAGGACACTACTATGGTGTCATCCCACATCCAGAGGGACCTGCCCAAGCTGGAGAGCAATGCTACTCCTTTGGGAGTTGATCCAAGCCTCTCTTGTGTCACTAGATGTCCTGAACAAAGTTCCAGTGATGATTAGTGGGGTTACCCTCTTCCTGGATCTTCAGGATGGTGGCTCTTTGAGAATGGGGTCTGAGAGCCTAAAACAAACCTTGGCTCTGCCACCATTTTTTCTGCTCTATCAAAATTTTTTAAATGTATATTCAATGCATATTTTCTAAGGTGATATCTCTTTTAATAATTCTGACACATTATTTGTAATTTATAGCCAAGGGTATATTTTGTTAAGTTTTATGTAAGTTTATATCTATCTTATTGAAAGTTCTTCAAGGACTGAACTTTTGACTTGGCCATTTAGCAGCTTCATATATCATCTGATGCACTCAAAGAAAGTTCGATTCTGGCTTCAACATTTAACATTAAATGGAGATCTAATTTTTTGCTGTTAGATTTATAAACAGTGCATAGACTCTTTTATTCTGTTGTGCTTCTCTTTGCTGATCTCTGCATAAGGTAGATAGAGTACTCTCTGAGGAGTCACAGAAAGCGATACACACCAGCAGGTTGTCATTGTGGAATGGGTTACCCCATGGCTTCCACTAGGCACCAAAACTCTACCCGTTACTCATGACAGTTACGATGGCAGCTGCTGCAGTTCATCTCTGCATCTCAGAGTCTGGCACTGAGCATACACCCAATGTCACGTATGCCAAATGTTAAACAAATATAGGAATCACCTGGTGGGAAGGGCAATGACAGATATGGTACAATGACAAAATAAAAAAAGAGTTGTCATATTGCATGAGAATTTAAACATCTTCTTTGCTGGTGTTCTTACCTCTGTACTGTCATCATCTAATGCACACCTACCTCTCTCCACCTGCTCAGAGTGAACTGGAGGATCATTGAAGATGTAGTAGATCTTAGCTCTCTGCTATGCAGAATTCTCCAAAGAATTCCCATCCCATTGCATGACAGCTGCAAGATCCCACAAGACCTGGCTCCTGCCAGCCCCTCAGAACTCAAATGATATAAGTGCCTCAGTCATTGGCTTTCATTTCTTCATAGTGCATATTACTGACTGAAATATGATTACATTTTAACTTGTCTTTACAGCCTGTATCTACTACACGTAGTCCACAAGAACAAAAACTTGTCTACTTTACTGCTGTCTCCTTAGTGCCTGGCAGATAGTGGCACATAGTAGATGTTCAAGACATGCAACTTAAACCCACAGTTGAAATGCAGTTATTTGACGTGCAAAATAAATGATCATACTCAACAGAGACTTAAAGATTTCATTAGCAGACAAAAGAGAAAATCATTAAATATAATATTTATGATTTCTCAGAATGACCATAAAACATACATATTAGACCTTTTATCACGTACAAAAACAAAATAACTATTTTGTTAGGTAGAACCTGACCCCGGCAATGCCATTTTGCATCTTATCCTCCTTCTTAGAACAAGATCCACCTAATCCCTAAACCCCAGACCCACCTACAATACTCCACCACTATTGAAAGAAACCCTAAGCACTCTACCATCAAAAGAAAGGACCCTTTCCTGACAATGCTCTTGCAATATCATAATCCTCTTTTCCCTCACACTCTCTATATCTACCGAAGTCCATATGTGGATAACGGTTCCCGCACTCTACTGGGGCCCCCCTTCTGCAGGTTTCTCCTAATAAATCTCTTACTATTGAGCCGCCGCCACTCTCCTCTCTTGTTTATATGAACTTAAATATTATTTGTTGAAGATGATCAATAAAATTATCTTCCTTAAAATCACCTAGATATGTGAAATGCGTAACCTCTGTTTATCTTAGTCTCTGGTCTATTATAATGAAATGTCTTAGGCTTAGTAATTTGCAAATAACAGAATTTGTTGTTCAAAGTTCTGGAGGCTGGGAAGTCTGATATAAGTACCAGGTCTGCTGAGGGCACGTTCCTCTCAGATGATAACTTCTAGTAGTGTCCTTGTAAAAGGAACAAACACACTCTCTTCACTTCTTTTATAAAGTAATATCATTGATAAGCCCTGGTGAATTAATCACTTCCACAAAGTCCTCTTCACATTGGGGTTTCAGATTCAATAAATATTTTGGGTGGGCACAAATACTCAGACCATAGTACTCTTCAGTGCTAAAACTTTGGATTTTTTTTTTCCGTTTTGTAAGTATTGTCACATAAGAGTTCAATCTGTTTGAGGGTACTGAGGCCGATGTTTTCTATTACTAATGTCTTATCTTGCTGAGGTTGTTTTGTTAAGTCAATAATAAGGAAATTCTTTTTACTGAAACTCGGGCCACACATGTTACGTCCTGGAAAACATCGTGATTGACTAGAAGACCCACATAAAGGCATTTCCTCCGAATTTTATGGGCTCTGTTTCTAGTTAGATACTTTAGCACATAAAAGTTGTGCTTAAATTAGAAAAATTAAAAAAAAATGAGGAAGGGAACTTGTTCAAAGCTTTTGTCTTAATTCTACTCCTTGTCAGTAATATTTTAGTATATATTATGATATCAGATTTTGCTTCTTTTTGCTAGAATGCTGAGTATAGTCTCAGGAATGTATGAAAGGGACAGAAAAGCACAGTTGAGCAGTGGCCCAGAGTTTAAATAACAGATTAAATTTTCAGTTCTTCCCAGTCTGTGTCATCCAGGGTAAGTAACTAAATTCTTTGAATCTTAGTTTCCTTGTATAAAGCAAGAGGAAAATAAAAATATCTGCCTTCATATAGTACTGGAGTGGTTCAAACAAAGTAATGCATTTAAAAATGACTGAAATAAATCCTAGAACCTACAAGTAAGGAATAAATGTCCACTCTCGTTAATGCTCTGTCACATTCACTGCTACGATTTAGGCAATGATACGGTGGTCCCAAAGACCCACTGAGGTCCATGTGGTGACATTATTGGAAGGTACTGGAACCTTTGGGAGGTGGAACTTAATGCAAGATTCTTAGGTCAGTGGGAGGTGCCCATGGAAGGTAGTCCTTATGGGGTTACTTGGAAGTCCTTGCAATATGTTGGGCTCCACCTAGCTCTCTCTGCTCCCAAGTAGAGATGTGAATGCTGATCTGACACATGCTTCTTCCCCTGCTCAGTGCTCTGTGCTATCAGCCCTTCTCAGAACTGAGACAATTCGTTGCCATGAGCTTGAACACCGAAACTATGCTTCATAATCCTTTTCTCTTTATAAAGTTAACTGCCTCAGATAGCTTATTGTAGTGATGCAATTCTGGCTAATATAATAAACTTCATCAATATTATTATAGGGATTGAATAAATACTGCAAACAATAAATATCATTTAATAGTGAGATACTTCATGATGAAGAAAATTGGCCATTTATGAAATTTTATTATAATAAACATAGTTGGAATATGAAATTATTTTCAATATTCATGTACATTTTTATTTAGCCAATAATAAAGGTAAATGGAAAATTGATGGAATCTGAAAACATCTTTGCTAAACATCATTTTTCATAAAGTAAAATTTATTAGAATTAAATTAGCAATTTATTAAATCAGGAATAATTAATAGCCATACATAAGAGCATATAGTTGAGGTAAAATCATTTCTAAGAAAAGTTTCTAAATCTCAATTGTATTGTTTTCTAAATTGGTCACAAGGATATTAAACATAGTTCTTTAATATTTTAAATAAAAATCACATTAGCTGATAAATTATATATCTAAGGTTTAGTCTTATTCAGTATCCATGCAATAAAATGTCATAGACCAAAACTAAAAAAAGCCATTTTAGAGCACAATGAAAGAATTAAGATGTGAATTTTAATTACAGTGAAATATACAGATTGTTGATAAGGACCCTCTGTCCCCACAGAATAAAAACTGTTTGGCAAATGTTCCAGAAAATTTTGATTTGCTGATAACCATTTAAATGATAAATTCAGTTTTCAGCAAGCAGAGACTATTTTAACTCTAATATATTGTTTTGGTTTTTTAAAAAATGAATGTTATAATTCAATTTTATTCTCTACTTAAACTGATAAAGTTTAATTGGCACTAATGCAAATAATGATTTTTAGAATAGCTATTATGTACATAGTACCTCATCATGTAAAAGTTTTCCATATTATATAGATTTGAATTATTAAAAGAGTAGTCATATTTTTCAAGAAAATACACTTTAGAGGAAGAAAACACTATGGGTATAAGAACATTAAGTGGAAAATTTTAAATTTGGGAATGGTAGAAGGCATGTTTTTCATCCTGAGACATTTCTATTATCAAGGGATCAAAAAAAAATGCCTGCAGTTTTAGTTTAGAAACCATGATACCCTAATTTGATTTTTAAATTTGATATAAAGAAATCTACAGTAATATAGGCAACAGTCAATATGACTAATTACTCAGGAAAGTTGAAGGGACAAAACAATAAAAATAATGTAATTTCCTTAATAGTTATTAAAATATATACCAATTTTAAAACTGTGAGATTGGACTAAGAATGGACATACAAATTGATTGAAAGGAGTAGAAAGCTCAGAAGTAGAAATAAGTTTATGATAAAGGTGATTTTTCAAATACAATGGAAAAATAAAGACAGTTTAGTAAATGAAGTGAAGCAACTGGCAGTACATTTAGAAAAATAATTAAAACAAAATTAGAAATCCATTTGCATTTAAATTCTACATTAAAATTAATTTTAAAAATATAAAAATTTATAAAAGAATTTTTTTTGTAAGCACTTATGGTAAAAATGCATATACACTGCATTCATTTTTTTGAGGGTGACAGGGACTGTTCATGCTCACTAACCTATGAGGGCCTCCTCATTACATGTGCTGTCTTTTGATTAGGTAACCCATTTGACTGTGAGAAAGGATACATGCAGCTTCCAGGTCAAATTAGTGAGGGCCCAGTACGTAGTCCTTAGTGTGTGTTCGTCTATTAAGCAGCCTGAGCACATTTGGTAAAATTTTTGCTTAATACAGTCTAAATCATATTATGGTCCTTCTGAGCTAAGAGCTGTAGGGGAAGGAAGGAACAGATGGTTGTGTTGAAATTTAATAAGATATTAAGAGATATGAACCCAGGAAAGAATTGGCCATGATACCAAAAGAAATTCAAAATAATAGAGAGTTCCAAAATTGAGGCCTTGGAGGATTAAAAATATCTAAGCAATTAGATTTAAAAAAGCATTGAATGGCAAAGGTGGACAAAGATTCAAAGTTTAATTATGTGCCTCAAGTCAACAATCAGATTGGAGGCCAGACTTATTGATGACTGATAGCTTCAAAATAGCTATCTTTAATTTAAAAGAGATTAAGAAGAAAAAAAAAAAGAAATAGTTATAGGATGGCAAAGTAATAGAAAAGATGAGAGGGCTTGTCACAGTCAGATCTTTAGTGTGATTCTAGAATATGAAACTGATTGGAAGAAAATGGGATAGAAAATCTCATGTTTTAAAAGCGAATAATGTAGCTAATGAACTCAAGTACCCAGACTAAAAGTGGCTTCACTTTTTAAGACTTATAATAACTTCATGCCACTACCTCATACCATATACAAAAGTTAACTCAAGATCGATTGAAGACTTCTATATAAGAGTTAAAACTGTAAAACTCTTGGAAAAAAATGAATGTACACCTTCACGCTCTTGAACTAGGTAATAATTTCTTAGAAATGACACCAAAAGCACAAGCAACAAAAGAATAAAAATCAGGTAATAGAGACTTCATCAAAATTTTATAGTCTTGTGCTTCAAAAACACAATCAATAAACCGAAAAGACCAAATGAATGGGAGAAATTCCCAAATCATTATCAGATGAAGAAATAACATACAGAACACATTAAGAATTCCTATAATTTAATAATAAAGTAACAACCTGATGCAAAAACCATCTAAAGGGTTTGAATAGATATTTCTCCAAAGATGATACACAGATAATGATAAATAATGATCCTATGATAGGGTGCTCAATACAATTACCTCTTAAGGGAATGCCCATCACAGCCACAATCAGAAAACCACATCACACACTAGAACAGCTAGAATAAAAAAGAGGAACAATAGCAAATATTGGCAAGGGTGTGGAGACCTTATAAACCTCACCCATGGCTGGTGGCCATGTGAAATGGTACCGACACTGTCAAAAGCAGTTTGACAGATCTTTAAACGTTAAACATGCAGATAACGTATGACCCAACAATACCACTTCTGGGTATACACCCAAGAGAACAGATATATTTCGACAAAAACATTTTTACACAAATGTTCATAATAGTTGGAAAGTTAAGCAGGATGTGGTAGTGCATACCTGTAATCCCAGCAACTCAGGATGCTGAGGTAGAAGGATCACAAGGTTGAGGCCAGCCTCGGCAACTTAGTGAGATCCTGTTTCAAAACAAAAATAAAAGGGGTTAAGCGATGTAGAATCCCTATGGGGTAGTGTCTCCCTGGATTCAGTCCCTAGTATCAGACAAAAATGTCAAAATAATCCAAATCCAATCAATACACGGACAAACAAGATGTTATAACATTATAAGGTATTATAATCTATATAAAATTTTAAAAGTACAGGTCCATTCTACAACCAAAGAAAGAGGGGACAGTGAGAGAGAGAGAGAAAGAGAAGCAATTTTATTTAGTTTTTCACGCAACTTTGATTCCTCGGACACTTGTTTGTGTACATAGTGCTGGGGTTTGAACCCATGTACTCGCGCATGCTATGCAAGCAGCTGTAACCGCCAAGCCACCACTCCAGCCCCAACAACCAAATGAATCTTAAAAACATTAAAACTTAGTGAAAGAAGCCATACACAGAAGGACACAATAAATGACTATTTATAAAAAAAAATGGTCAAAATAAACAAATCCACAGAGACTGAAATATATTAGTGGTGGCCAGAAGTGGGGAGATGGGAGAACAAGGAAAACCTGGTCAGTGTGGATTTTCATTGTGGTGTGCGGCGAATTCCTGTAAAGCGCTAAAGGTGATTTGCATAACTTTGTCAATAAACTAAAACCCACTGAATTGTACTTGGTACAATAATGGATTTTCAACTGCTTTATTGAGACACAATTAATACACAAGAATGCACAAGTTTAATGAATAAAATTTCATGAATTCTGTCATGGACAAATGTCTACAGGATCATCACTACAATCAGAGTAACAAACATATCCATCACTTCCAAGGTACTCTTGTGTTTATATGGTGTATTCTTTGTGTGTTTATATGGTGCGTGGCTTGTGTGTGTGTGTGTGTGTGTGTATGTGTGTGTTAAAAACACAAAATAGCCATCCTTTGAACAAATTTCAAGTGTGCATTATCATTTTGTTAACTGTAGGCCCAATGTCATGCGCATCTCCAGGACCTCATGACTGAAACTTCATACCCGACCCTGTCCTCTCCCTGGCCTGGTCAACCACCATTCAATTCTCTGCTTCTGTGAGTTTGACTTGGTTAAGATTCCTCATTTAGGGGAATCTTGTAGTATTGTCTTTCTGTCAATGATTTATTTCATTTAGCATGTCCTCCACGTTGTCACAAATGGTAAGATTTCCTTCTTTTAAAAGAGTGAATAATATTGCCTTATAAAACACATTTCCGTTATCCACCTATCTGTCAATGACACTTGGATTGTTTCTGTACCTTGGCTACTATGAATGATGTTTCAAAGAACATGAGACTGCATATATAAATCTTTCCAAGATTTCGATGTCAATTCTGGTTTTTGTTCGTTTTTTATTTATTTTTTTTTTTGGACCAGGGATTGAACCCAGAGGTGCTCAAACCACTGAGCCATACCCTTTTATTTAAATTTTAAATTTGAGACAGTGTCTCCCTACGTTGCTTAGGGCCTGGCTAAGTTGCAGAGGCTGGCTTTGAATTTGCAATCCTTCTGCCTCAGCCTTCCAAGCAGCTGGGATTACAGCTGTATGGCATATCTACCCAGAAGTGGAATTCCTGAATCATGTGATAGCTCTACTTTTATTTTGCAGATCCCTCCATTGTTTTCCATAGTGGCTAAATCATTTTATATTGCTAATAGCAGTATGAAAGGTTTTCGTGATCTGTACCCTCACACACACTGATTATCTTTTTTCTTCCTTACTAATAGTTAAATAAATGTGAGCTGGTTTATTTTTGCGGGCTTAATTTGAATTTCCCTAATGATTAGTGATATCCAGTATTTTTCACATATTTTCTGACCATTACATGTCTACTTTGCAGAAATATCTATTCAGATACTTTGCTTGTTTTAAAATTAGTTTAGTTGAGGTTTATTTTTCTTGCTATTGAGATTTAGGAGTTTCTTAAAAGAGTCAATTTGATGTTCTGTGATCAATTACATTTCCACTGTTAAAAACTGAAAATGATTTCATGATCTTTTTCATGCATAGAAGGCAACTACTGGGATTTAAAAGCCATTCAGCCTCAAGCAGAATAAACAAGCAGATTGAAGTTCAGTGATCATGCTTTCCAATTCCTCTACCAACTTCATCTGAGCTGACTTAAAACGTAAGTACTTAAAGTGTCTTTCCCTTAAACCACAAAGGAAAGACAAGGAGTGCCCTAGATAAAGGCACACAGCACACAGGGGTGAGGAAGAGTTCAAATCCAAGCCACCGTCCATTCCCAAGCCATGTGCCCCACATGTGTATGGTTGCATCTGCCAGGAAAAAGGGTGCTACTTTTAAATGTGCACAGAGATACGGCATGCCTCGCACTGACACTAATGTGAACAATGCAGGAAACGGAGGCTGTTGCAGTTTCAAAAACAGCTTAACACTTATTTTTGATATCAAAATAATTATTACAAACTACATGCGAGCAATCTCAGGCAAGCCATCACAAATATATTTGAGATGAACGCATGTTTATCCTTCTAGAATGACTTATTTAGCACTAATTCATTAAAATTAATTGCATACATAGGCCCACAAAAAGGGAGACAAAATATATATAAATATAAATATACATTAATATATATATATGTATGAATTTAAAAACATTCTGCTTTCAGGTCTTTTGATATTTGCAACAGATAAGTATGTCTGTTTCTGTTTATATTTTTCCTACAAATAAATGCAAAAATTGAATATGTAATGGTTTGTAGGATGTAAATTGGGCATGTGCAAGAAAGTAGTAGGGTACTCCAGACATTTTTTACATAAGCTTTAGATTAATACTAAAAATGTACTGCTTTATACATAATAAGTTGCATCTTTCTACAAATTATTTAGTTAATAAATGTTAATATTAGTGTTCTAATTTTTCATCTTCTACACTTTACTTTTTAAACATAATCAGGACAAAATGTGAAAACAAATTATTGAACAGTTTTGCTAGACTGTCAACAATTCACTTAAAAAGATGTCAATCCTTGTGGTAGGTTGAGTTCTGCAGGGGACATCTGGGGTTACCAAAAACAGTTTGGGGTATCAATATGTAATGTATGAAAGTGTGAATTCTTCAACTGTCAAAGAAATCTTACATCCAAATATTTTCTGATTGAAATGGAATGGAAAAACCTGCGACTTTGCATGGATGTCTTCCACGCTGGGAAGGAACACAATTTGTTTTAAAAGTATGTGTCAAGGATTATTTAAGAGTCCTATGTCCTTCCAAAACTGGACTGATGATAAAATTCTATGAAAGGTTTAAGGTAAAGAAAATGAATCAGGTTATATATTTTAATTGAACAGTCCAAAAATTAAAGTGTAACTGCAATGTGCAGCTAGCAAAATCATTACTGCCTACAGTCTTTTGAAACACTTAATCATGCGATACTAATACAAAAAATATTGTGGTTAAAAATATAACTCAATAGGAAAGACACATTTTGTAAAATGCAATTTTAATGATAAATCTGAAAAATTAAAGTTTGCTATGTTGCTGTCATCAACATTTGATTTTTGTGTCAACAGAATGTAAATAGTAATAAAGGATCTCCCATGGTGTTTTCACATGGCTCAGACCAAAGAGCTTTCAACATGAAAAAGGAGAACATTTGAGACTTTGAGTTGGGTGCTGTTATTATAATATGAGCAAAATACGCTCTCTTAAGAAGGCTGTATTGGTTTCCATAGAAAACAAATATGTACTCATCTGGGGAAAATCTTTCCAAGATTCCCTTCAGTTTGTATCACCAAGCATGGAATGTTACCAATGACTTTTTTTTTGCATTTAATATTAATGATTAATACAATGAGTATTTGCTGAAACTAAGATGTTATTAAAAACGGACTATTTTTAGCAAAAGCATATTAATAGCCTGTGAATATTTATTCATTGTTTCCAGCATTTGAACACATGACATTGCCCACATTGAGGACAAACGTTAGAGTGTTCATTGAAGTATTGTTTTTGTTAAAGTGAACAACCTAAAAATATGAATTCAGTTTTAGCATATCTCTATTAAATGAAAGGCATTTCAAACCAATTTGTGAAAAACAACTTATGCATTTCTAATTGACTTTATCAGAGAAAACAGAAGAATTATTGAAAGAAAGAAAATTCCAAAAGAAATAAAAATATGAACAAAAAGCCATGCTATACTGCTGTGTTAAATTAAGACATGGAAAAGACATAGCTAATTCTTCCACAGTGCAATGCAAAATAATTTCCAAAATTATCTCAAAGCATATCAAACTTGACTCTGCAGAATATGTTTAGAAATAATTGGGAAAATTATTTTCATGTTCAAAAATCATAAGCAAGGATTGCATTAAAAATATTAAACACATCTGAAGTTTTCTTCAGGAATTCATAATGTGCTTTTAGTGTGCCAATATGCACTGCAAATCTTGTAGAAAAAGATTTAATAAGTAGCATCTCCCAAATATATACTCTGATTAATTTAGCAAAGTAGTGTTTTACAAGAATATCTTAAAAAAAAAGATGTGGCCTTAAAATGACCATTTCTGAAAGTGGTGATGGTTTTACTCACTTTAAAGAATAAACTAAAGCACATTGGACAACTATTCTACATACAAATGAGAAAATTATGGAAATGGATTGTAACTTCAAAGTTTAAAGCTCTATCGTCTTTAAAGAAAGCAAAATATTCTTTTGGACTTAGATGTACATTTTGTAAATACTGCAGAATTTTAATTTTTCCTTTCTGTAATAAAAAAGAGAAAGGACAGCATGACTAGGTCTAAAGAGTGCATGGGGACCCACTGAATATAGACATAAAATCATAAAAGATGCAAATTAAAATTACAAAATCAATATACACTGGAAACTCTATATTAGCTATCAAAAATATTATTAGTCAAAGCCTAACTGCTTCAGATGTCATTAGAGATCAATAAGTTCTTTAGGATTTAAATTTGTTAGAATACTGCAGGGCATTACCTATGATTCCTGTGAATTCTCAAAGATTAAACCTCTCCTCATCATTTCTTACCCTCACCTTTTGATATCAATTGTATCAGCCTTGGAATTATACTTTGTTCTATCATTTTCACTAACACTGAAAAGGAATATAGACCATTAGTCTTGATGCTAAAGATCTGCTGCTCATACAAGGCAAGTGTGTATCTTCCAGTCTTGAAGACACAGTGTGATGTCACTCAGCAAACAACTTAACTGGTTTATTAGACGCATTCATTTTTAGAGCTTCCTGGACCATACCCAGGAGGACAAATATTTCATTGCCATATCTTTGTGGTTTGATACTCCAATATCTGGTTCCTGTGACCGATCCTCTTCCATTTTTCTGCTGGACTCATTAATTTTCAATCCAGAGTTGCTCCTGGAAAACCAATAGCAGAAGGCCTCATTTTTAATAGACTATTTTTAGAGAAATTCTGGGTTCACAGCAAAATTGAGTAGTAGGTTCAGAGAATTCCCATAAACTTCTTGCTCCCCACACATGAATTGGCTCCCCCACCATCAACATATACCACATAGAACATTAATCACAACTGCCAAAACAATAACGATACATCATAATGACCCAAAAGATAGTTTACATTAGGCCTCACTCTTGGTGTTCTCCATACTCTGGGTTAGGAAAAACTTATCACGGCACTTAACTACTTGTATAATATTAATCAGCATAATTCACTTCCCTAAAATCCTCTGTGCTCTACCTATCCATTCTCTGTGTATGTTTCTGTGTACACAGTCCATCGTATATGTTCCTAAATAAAGACAGTTTATTCCTCACATAAATGTGTTAATAATATTATGTTAAATTCTTAAGTAGAAAGCACTCTCAATATAACTTTTTAGGGGTGATGGGGATGAAATCTAGGGCTTCATGCATTCTATACAAATACTCTACCACTGAGCTACATTCCCTAGACCTTGTTAAAATTTATTTTGAGATGGGGTCTTGTTTAGTTGCCAAGGCTAGTCTTGCATGTGCCTCTCAAGTAGCTATGATTACAGATTTGTGCCACCACACCCAGCGTTCTAAATATAGCTAAAGTTATATAATGCATAATTTTTAAAGTATACTCCACTCCAAATATACAACCATTATAAAGATAATATGAATTTTTAAAGATTTACAAATTTCTACTCCCATACAAGATGGAGTAACAAGGAGCAAATAGAATCCTCACACAAAACACAACTTCAAAAAAGAAATCGACATGAGACAACAGTTTTCAGATATCGGATGACAGACCGAACAGGACTGTGATTTCTCTGGAAGAAAGTAAACAAGCTGAGTCACACAATCATGATGGCTTTCTCGCTGAAGCACTTTCTGGGCCATAGGGCAAAAGTGGGAAATCTCACAGAGCTCAGCAGACAATGTCAGAGAAGGAAGAAATTGGAGTTCGTGGGGAATAAGTCAGGTATAATTCAAGAAGAAATATCAAAGAGAAGCTTTCTTTACACCGATCTCAAGATAATCAGCTAACTACCTGAGGTTTTGGTGAGTGGTAGACCATGATGTTAAATTGAATTACATATAACAAAGTAAAAATCAAATACACAGTTATAAGACAATTCCCAGAATTCTACCAAGTTAAAAATTCATTCTAGTTCTGGTCAGTAAGAATAGAGGATTCCCAAATATGATGGAAATCCCAGAAATGTCAAACTTAAGTAATAAGCTGATATAGAGGGAAGGTTGCCTAGGATCCCTTGGAAAAAAATTTTTAAATGTGTATTTTTAAGTGTTTTTTAAAAAGATCAAATTAATATATCAATTAACTGCAAAACTTAACAGTTTTTAACGGTAGATAGCAAAATTCAGATACTGCAATGTGTCTGGCACCCAAAAAAGTTATTAGAATTATCAAACATAGGAAAATGAACCACAACAAGTACAAATCAAGTCAACATTACAGGACATACATATAGTCAAAATAACAAAATTATTACATCCAGGATCAATAATTACTATAAGATGACAGATGATAAATAGAAAGATGCATAGATCGATAGGAGGTATAGAAAGATGTATACAACGAAAAGAGAAATGACACATAGAAAGGAACCAAACTTCCAGAATTTAAACAAATAGTTTCCTAGATGAGATAAATAGCTGATTTGTTAGGGAAGTAGTGAACTTGAAAAATTTTAACCTTAAAAACTAAGCAGACAGAAAGATAAAAGAATAAAACTTGTACTATCAAGCACTCTAATGTGTGCAGATATTGAGTCCCAGAAAGCTTGTAACCTAGTAAAAAACCTGAAATCAGGAAAGCAAATATTCATATTTTATTGTACACAGAGGGAAAACTATGGGGAAATTGTAATCATAACTACAGACTTCTCATCAAAAATTATGCCCATGAAAAGAAAACGAGTTGATGGTTTTAAATTACAAAACGGAAAAAAAGACCATGCTTTGAATTCTTAATTCAGCAATAAGTCACCTCAAAACTGAGGATAAAATTCTTTTAGAAGTAGACAAAAAAATGCAGAAGGAAATTTAAATAGAAAACCAGACTATTAAGACACAGCAACAGAATTTCTTCGGGAGTAAAGAAAATTATACAAAATAAAGACTTGAACCTAAACAAAGGGATAAAGAACTCTGAGGAAAATATACATATAAGTATAAGATACATTCATTATTTAAAAACCACCTGAAAGTTAATAATCTAAAGCAAATTACATGCTCACATATGCATACACAGAATCAATCATAAAGAAAATATATGTTACTGAGATAATACAAAGGACAGGAATGGAGAAACAAAACCATTGTTTTACATCTCACACTATATATCAAGTGAACTAATATTACTTGAAGGTAAACTGAGTTGATTTTATAGGTAATAATCAAATATTAGACACATAATAGAATCATGAAATTCCCAGTTAATATAAAGGAAGGCACTAAAAGAGCAGAAATGTAACAAATAATAGCTGAAATAGTGTTAGAAATAGAAAAATAGTAATTTTTCATGAAATGATAAGACAGTGTAAATTACAAGGACACTCCCATTAATACGTAAAAATGGTTCCGATTTTAAAAATGTTAAGACCCAACGAAATGGTTCCAATGAGAAGTTGATGTAACTTAAAAACTAAATCAAATTATGGGAAATGTATACATTACAATAAACCTAAGAAAGTTAAAATTGCTAATCCAGTGTCAGAAAAGTGTACTTAAGGGTGTAGTACTAAGCATACTTAAGGGTCTAGTACTAAGAAAAAAAGACATTTTATGGAAGTTTCCAGTTCATTAGAACACATAACAATTATAAATGAGCAAGTGACCAGTAAGACCTCACACTTCAAGAGGAAAACTAGCAACATCATCCGTTGATGATGCTATAGGATTCAGGTAGACAAAAATCATTTAGGAATAGAGGGGTATGCTTTTCCTCAAAACTTTATTAAGCTGAATTTTAGCTGGAGAAAATAAGAAATGTGCATAACAATTTAAGCAGAATTTGAGCAAAAGCCATCAAGTCAACCACTGTCAGAAAGCTACCTTTTAGTGACTAACTTGTTCAGAAATATTGCATTGTCTGTCTGGATGGCTTTCCCCTAGCAAGGAGTAGCTTTTATAAGGAAATGAAATAAGATAAATTTTGTAAGGCAGGTGCAGCAATGTGTATTTGTGTCTTTTCTGCCTTTAAGATGGTAGAACCAAATTTAAAGTGCCTTAAAAGTCTTGTTAGGGATTATTCCATTTTCTTGTCTTCAAAAATCACCAGTCATGGTCTTTATTTATGACAGATACATAAGATTCCCAGCATGACAATCATATGTAGCCATTCTAATGAGATTGTGGGATATAAAACTGCTAATTAGAGAGAAAATAGAAAGAAAAATGATTGTGACATCCTTATGATGAGATGACAGACTGTCAGATCTCAATAGAGGGTCTCCCTCCCCTATGGGGTTATTGGGATACAATCTCAGATTATGAAGAATTTTTTGATGAACTATATAAATGTCCTGTTCTTTAATATTTTGCCTGTTTTGGAAGAGTTGGGAAAAAAGAAAAACCAAGCATGATGAAACAATGAAAGAAAAAAGAATTATTTTACACTTTCTGGGAAACTTAATACATTTTATCATCACTGTCTCTCATAATGATCTTATTCTTTATGAACCCAACTACAGAAACAGCCTGTAATACAAATACTAGGTTCAGCAGGAACATTTAATTGCCTTTCATTCTTGCAAATATATTTTCAACGGTCTTGTGATTCAAA
The DNA here is from genome assembly GCA_004027875.1 of Aplodontia rufa. Classification (NCBI taxonomy): domain Eukaryota; kingdom Metazoa; phylum Chordata; class Mammalia; order Rodentia; family Aplodontiidae; genus Aplodontia; species Aplodontia rufa. Next base: position 7,963 of record PVKS010024675.1, on the reverse strand, counting down.
GATACAATTAGAATGCTTATCTTTCATTCTTTCGTAAAGAAGGTCATATTTCTGGCAGAGAGGAGCTCTAATGATTTTGATTTCTTTTCCCCGCTGTATCTGTAATGTGTTTCACCTTGTACTAACATCTAATTGCAAATAAAACTCTCTTTGGAATATATTATGGGCCAGAAAATTGATTGGAATATGGATTCTCATTGGTAATTGCTACATTAAAGAATGGCCCAAAGTTTGTAGCTATAAAAAATTTTCTTTTATAGGAAAAAAATTATTGCAGAACACCACTTAGAAAATTAATACCTGTTGTGGAAGGAATTTACGCAAGATGGTTAAGATGCTAATCTTCCAGCATCTCATTATTTTGTTAATTTCATATCTGTGGTTTCCTGTGTGAGATTTTTTTCAAAGTTAAAAATACATCTCAGAAATATGAGTTGCTGCCTATATATTTAAGATTAAATAGCTTTAAAACTGATACCACTCGTACCACATGAAATAAATTTGTACATATAAACCGCACATAAATTGAGAAGGGAAACAGATAAGTTGTGGTAACTTCTACATTTCAGATTTAAAGAAATTAAAATATATTCTAATTGACTTTAAAGAGAATTTTAATTTTTTTCATAAAGACAAAGCATTATAATCATCTTAGATTTTTGCAAAAGCATCAAATCCAGAGAGAATGAGCATCTATCATATTAAGTTATCAAGCTAGCTGGTAAGAGGATAAAGATCTGTTTATAAGTGTAAGGAAAACGTTTAACAGAACCTTTCTAAAAATATGGTAACCAATTCAAATGAAAGAAAGACAAATAAATCAGGGCATGTTTCATCATATTCAGAAATATGATAAAATATCAGAATGTTGAGATAAGACACTCAAAAAGAGAGATTAAGAACAAGCACTCCAGGTGGAAGGCAGTTTTTCAGAAGATATTTTACAAAAAGAGTTAATTGAATATCTCACATGTGTAGTATTTGAGGCAAAACTAGCTTTATGACTAGGTGGTAGACTGCTCCATTTCAACAGCATGGGCATATTCACCGACTTTTCATCTGATAAATACTAGAACAAGGAAAGGAACTAACATCACCATTTTCATTGGATTGCACAGTAAATCTGAGAAAAGCAAAAACAATGTCGAAGTTTAAAGGAAGAAACAAAATGATCATTCATTCATGTGATATGAATTGTCATTCATATATGTTGTTATCCTTATGGGAAATATAAAAAATGATTTGGTAAAATTTTGCAATTAAAGATTTTAAGAAGGCTGTTAGAAACATGAGTTATATAAATATTAATTGCATCTTAGATAGTGCAACAAGTACTAGAAAAGTTATTTTAGAAGTTGCATTTCCCAAAGCATGTGGTTGTTTATATATAATGTATAGTAGTAAACTTTTGTTTGTTAAAATATAAATTCTGTCAAAATGTGGTTACTGATCGTTATCCACATTCTATGTATAAAGTATTGTGAATTTAATATGTGGCATATTATATATCACACCATATGCAAGTGTCATAAACACATCTATCAAAAGATGGTTAAGGCTTATTTTGGTAAAATTTAAATAAAATTTACATTGTAATTAAAACAAATGATGTGGAAAATATCCCATGGTCATAGGTGTATTTCAAATACCTCAGTTCTTTTCAAAGTGATGTACAGAGTCTATGCAATAGTCAATCAACTCCCAAATTTGAATGCAAGGACTGGAGTGGTGGCTTGGCGGTTACAGCACTTGCCCAGCATGTACAAGTACACAGGTAAGCCATGTAAAAAATGCAATAAAAATTGGTTTACTCTGTCTCTATCTCTGTTTCTCTCTCTCTCTCTCTCTCTCTCTCTCACTGTCCTTCTCTCTTTAAAAAAAAAGAATGGAAAATCATTGAATTTAAGAAGCTGATTCTTAAGTTCAATATAGAGCAACCATGATGAAGAAAGTCACCTTTGTTAGAGGAAACATCAATAGTTATTTTATCAGGGGCTGGAGTGTTAGCTCTGTTGTTGTGATGCTTGCCTGGCATGCTCAGGGATACTGGTTTGAGCCCCAGCACCACGTACACAGCTAAGTGTTGGAGCAATGGAGGCCATGTGCAAAATTGAACAAAATTGATTATGTTTTTTTCTCTCTTTCTCTCATTGACCCTCTCTCTTAAAAAAAGGGTTATTTTAGCACAAAGACTGAAAAAAACATGATTAGTGAAATAGAATAGAAAGCTGACAAACATATCTATCCAAATATGAAAACACAGAAAAGGCAGAGATAATTTAATAAATGGGACTACAGCAATCAGTTTCCATTAAAGAAAGAATACATAATTGGAGTCTAACATTATAAAATTTCCAAATGGAAAAAAAATTGCACACAAAACACAAAATTTTAAAACATTAGTAGAAAACATATAGGTATCTATTATGTCTGGATAGCAGGATTCTTAGGAGAAAAAGGCCTATGTTTTAATAGAAATGATGAAAAAATTTGACTCCATTAAAACCGAAAATATCTATTAAGCAAAATAATAAAGAACTATAAAATATCTACCTAAAACTATTTGCTTAACATGTAATTGACAAATGATTATGCAGTATAGAATAGTGTGATATATAATAAAAAATAGATGTGGTCTATAAGTAAATTACATAATATGTAAAATAATATATATATTTGTTCTATTCCTTCTAAATAATCTTTGAGAATGTTTTTGATCACTATTTAAGAAGTTATTTCCACATCCGGAATTATTAAATTCAATAGTGAGTAATTTGGAAATCTCCATCATGCATTTTAGGATGCTTTGTGTGCAATAAATCTTTTGTTATAAATCTCCAGAATTTTGCAAAATAGAAATCTTACTCAGAAGTCAGTTTTTGTCACTATGCACTTCGACTACAGGTCTAAGCAATTTGGCTTGCAATCTGAACATAACTTCAAGAAAATGTGCTGATCTTCACAGAATGCTCCTTGTGAGATAAACATGGTAGGAAATGTTAATTTTGGTTGGATCAAGGGTAAGGAAAGTGAGAAAAGGACACAAAATGTATTTAAGGCTTATAAAGCAGACGTTATGAGGCTGGTAAGACTTCAGTTTAGTAGGAATGATTTTCAAAATAAAAATCTAATCTGAACATGTCTTTAAGGTAAGAAAACCAAATCATAATTGATAGATTACTCTGAACACTGTAGCTAATTTATTTATTTTTAATCAGGGTTTCTTTCTGATTAACAGAAAACTTAGAGTATAACCAGAATACCAGCCCCACAGAGTGCTAAATGAGAAATAGGAATAAATATCAAGAAATTTACTTTTGAATTAGGTCATCTGAATTCTATTTATTCCCCTGACTACCTGTGATCTTGGAAAGCCATGTGATCAGCATTTAATTAGCATATATACACATACATATATATATATGTATGTGTGTGTATGTATATATATATATATACATATATATATATATTAGTTTACATTTCAAAAGTATTCTGAATTTTTTAAATTGGATATGGGAAGTGTTTTTGAAAATGAACTATAGTAAGGGAAGAGTCAAACAGAGATATTTAGAAAATGTAGAATACCGTGAAAATCTCAGTAGAAGATTATGGGACTTACATCAGAATAAAGGCAGTAGATATGGTCTGATTCTGGAGATGCTGAGGACAATGTACTTTCTTTTATCAATTTGATTGAATGTGGGGCATGAGAGAAATGAAAAATTAGAGATAGCTTCAAACGTTTTGGCCTGAGACACTGGAATAATGCTTCCCTGATTGACTTGCAGGGAAGAGTAATTGCTTGACCTGAACCCTGGGTTAGGCTCTTGGCTCCACTATTCTGCTTGGGATTTGGGGGAATTAAAGTTTGTGCCTTATTTCTCTATATGTCAAAAGGAATTGGTATGATTGATATCGTGTAAAGTTATTAAAACAATTACTGAGAGATTTCACATAATTCAGAACAGAGTATTATCCATAGAAAGCACTTAATACATGTTATTCTCTATTTTTTCCCCAATTCAGCCTAAGAACAAAGATCATTGTAGACAGAAAAGGTATTGCTACTGTCAAGTTGATGTCACAGTCCAAAGACAAAGGATCACTAAGTTTGAGTAAAATCACACCAAGTGAAGGTATTTCCTTCTTAATCAAATTGTATATTTGCTCGATCAACCCAGTAATTGGCTGCCATGAAATTTGCTTCCAAATGGACTGTGACTAATCAATCCCAAAGTGGGTAGTTCAGTGGCAGAGTTTAGTCTCAATCAACGTACCTAGCAGGGTTACTTAGCAGTTCCAACTCTGATGTCCCCCCCTAAAAAAGGTGACGTGTTGCATGATGACAGAATCTTATCAGACAGAGCTGGTGTCCACAAGTGCTTTCGGCACTCACTCTGTGGTCTTCGGATTCCCCATTTGTTAATGTGATAACAGTGCTAGCAAACTTACACGTTTGTTCAGTGAATTAAGTGAGCTGAGGAGTGTGAATGGAGTACTTCTTCAGTAAATGTTGGCCATTGTGAATACTGTAAGAAGTAGAACCATGGTAATCATTTATAGCTTGACAACTAAGAAATTTACATAAAAATCATTTTCTGTAACATCCACTACTTACCTTCTAGTAGCTTTTAAAAGTCCAATAAGTGAATCAAATTATCCATGAGTTTTTAATGGTGGAATTAGATGCTATAACCCTCATGTAGACAAAATATATTAGGTTTTTATTTGTCCCCCAAACAACATACCTCTACTTTCTTTCCCCATTCTCTTTCTTCGAAGAATAACATGTTCAGGTTTATGTATATGTTAGCATCCTTTAGGACTCTTTAATCTCTTTTTGAAGCACTGTAGAAAGTAATGAGATCCCCAAAGAAAGCCTGAAGGGCCTCTAAATAACCAGAAAGGAATAGCTAATCTCCAAGCCAAGCCTTGTATAAAAGAAATTTGTTCATTAATGATAGAAATAAAGCATCTTCACTTGAGGATTAATCCTCATCTTCCATAAAACAAAATCACCTTCTGTATATCCATGAAAAGAAACAGACCAAGCTAGAGTTAGTGAACTAAATCTTCCTTAATATACTAGCCTTAATAGTGCTGTTAAAAATTATTAAAAAAAAAAGAAAGAAGATCTCATTAGCACCTTATCTCATGGAGCACTTAAAGGTAATCAGCAGAGGAGGGGGGTCTTGCAATGTAATTAGTGGCTGTTAAATTTAGAGAAAATTAGAGGGGCTATTCTCTTGCTGGTTCCTAGTCAACTTTGAATCACTGGGCTGAATTTTTGAGGGCTGGTTCATTAAGGAACAATCACAGCAGGTTAGTTTTCTGTGTTAACATAAGAGCCAGCATATTTTATGCCTCCAGTCAAGACAGTGGGACACCAAGGGGATGCTGCCCATTTATTTGCATTTTTTGTTTACTTCTGAATACCTTCAGAACTAGGCTCCTGACGTTAAATATTTTCATAAATCTTTGTACTTTAATTATGCTCATCTTAGACATATTTATGACATGTGATATATTTTTAAAAATATATATGGCCATTTGCTTGAGTTATTCCATATCGCATGCTAGTTGGTATAAGGACATTATCACCTATTTTTAAAGATGGGAACAGCTGTCATCCATTTATCTATCAATCTATCTACCTTCTATCTGTCTATCATCTATCTACCATTTTGTATGAGTTAAAACTTACAAAGAAGAATATTTTTATTTTTAAGACTCTTGTTATACCTACTGTACAGAGTACTGGAGGCAAAGTTGTGAAAAAAGAACAATATATGGTGCTTGGTTCCTTTTATAAAACTTCCACCTTTTTCATTTTCTTCCACCATGTCCATAAATTCTATATATAAAGAAATTACTTACCTCTCCTGTTCTTGCCCTTAAATGTGGAGTCAAGAAAAATAATTGTTTTAAACCACAGATAAAACTTCAGCAACCTAAAACCTCCTCTATCTCTGAAATCATGCAAGATGGAATTACTTACGTGCAAGTGACTCTAAAACTGTGAAGGACTTGAACATTAATTTTAAATTTAACCTCTGGTACTATTATTTATTCCTGGCTGTTTAGCTTTCTAGACATAAAAATGTAGCAACTTTCCAGGTGTTTATTGGGAAGGGTAAGATGGTCAGGGGAAGTTACATAGGCTATTTCTAGTAATTAGGGGAATGGATTAAAACCACGTTTATGTGATCCTCAGAAGCAAAAGAAGATATTGATGGATTCTGAGAATTAGATAAAAGCTTGGTTTCAGAAAAATGGTACAGTAATTTTAGTACTAGTGAAATTATAAGAATTAGCACTATATTGAGCAGAACTAAAGTATACTAAGTCTTCTAATAACTCAGGAGAAAGAAATTTACATTAAAACAAACTTACAAAAATATTATAAATTTAGATATCTGCATATCAATTGCAACTTTACATCACAATGTAAAATCAGTCAGCTGGTTTTTCAAGATTCAGGAAAGAGATTGAACAGGTTTCAAAAGAATACGGAGAAAATTAAAAGTTCATATTAATAAGAAGGAAGAGACCTCAAAGACATCTGGGGTAGCATCACAGGACAGGCTATGAAAGGCATGGGTTTGCATTTTCAATGGATTTTGAGTATATAGGAATGGAACAACCGACTTCCCATTTGGGTAGTAATAGAATTTAGGTTATCCCTCATATCATAATAATACTAAATCACCATGAAAACAGAAACATGAGGATATACAAAGGCTATAGAAGAATAGCTTTCCTTTGAAGTTTGTGCTCACAGAATAACTAAAACTCAATAGAAGGCCCAATAGGGGTTCTAATACAGTGAAAAGAATCCATGGCTTCTAAAGAGTATGGAGGGAAATAAAGGCAAGAGATGCCCAAGATGAGGAGCTCTACATTTTGTGATTGCCCTGCCCACAATTATGGATGAGCAAGATCTTGGAATGCATAGTAGCATAAACATTAAAGTAGCAAAATTTGAGCTAATACCAAAAGAAAAAAATTGTAATACATGCGTGTAGTGTTAAGAAAGACTCTCATTTTATCTCTTTTCTTGAAATGGCTATCCGGTTGTCTCCATACCATTTATTAAAAAGATTATATTAACAACTTCGATGATTTGCCACCTACATTAAGTACTGTTTTCCATTGTAAGTGGACCTATTTCTGGGGTCTCTGTTCTATTCTACTGGCTATCTGTCCATTCTTATGCTCCAGTACCACTTTGATTTAATTAGACATTAGTTTATTCTAAAAATCTGATTGAATGCTTTCTTTTTGGAATGTTTTTTCATTTTTAATGATCTTCTGGCTCTCCTTGTATATTCAGTTTTCTATATAAATTTTAGTATTAACTTGTTTAGCTCCATTAAAACAGTATTTTTATTATTATAATTTTACAAATCAATTAATTAACAGGGAGAAACTAACATATTAAAGGTGTTGAGTCATCCTATTTCAGGAACGAGAGATTTCTATCGATCTGTTAAAATCTGATACTGTTTTGTTCAGGAATATTTTAAATTTTCCTCAAAAATTCCTTGCACATTTATTCCTAAGTATTTGATCATTGTTATTGTAAACAGGGTTTCCTTTAGTATTATATCTGATAATTAGTTGTTGTTTACTATAAAAATCTTGATTTCCATACATTAATATTCTGTCATATAACATTCATCTATTATAATGTTGATCAAATTTGTTTTAGTATTGTCGTAGTTCAGGTATACTTTCATATCATTGGAAAGTATCTTTTTTTTCCCCACATTTATTAGAAGTATATTGCGATACAGGATACAGATGAGGGGGAAACATTGTCAAAACTATAGCAATCAATGTGTATAAACTTTGATAACCAGGGGTAATGCTAACACATAGATAAGCTACTATGGGTTTCATCTAATGCAGTTTCCCCCAGAAGAACTCATGTGTTAAATGGGTATCTAGTGTAGGAATAACA
>PVKS010024674.1:15333-30898 GCA_004027875.1 Aplodontia rufa | reverse complement strand
ATTCCCCCATATTCCCACCCTCCAGTCTTCTAGATATCCTTCCTAAGCCCTCCCCCGACCCTGTCCCCCACCCTACACTTCCAGGTATCCTAGGCAATCATCCCCCTGTTGCATTAAGAATCATACAATTTGAGGTTATTATTAGCTTAGCCATCTAACATACTGCTTCCCAATGTATTCTAGCTTCCACAGATGAGAGAAACCATTTGGCCCTTGAGTCTCTGAGATTGGGATACTTCACTTAGCATAATTCTTTCCATCTCCATCCATTTGATTTCAAAAGCCATAATATTGTCTTCTCTAATGGCGGAGTAATTATCACATTGTATATATGCACCAAAGTTTTTGTATCCATTCATCAAGTGAGGGGCATCTGGGTTGGTTCCATAGTCTACCAATAATAAATTGAGCTGTTATAAACATTGATGAAGCCACATCACTATAATATGCTGATTCTAACTCTTTTGGGAAAATACCCAGAAGTGGGATAGTTGGGTCATAAGGTGGTTCCAGCCCTAATTTTTTAAGGATTCTCCACACTGCTTTCCAGAGTGGCGGAACAAGTTTGTAGTCCCACCAGCAGTATGACAGCCCCTCCAGCATCTGTTGTTAGAATTTTTCATTTTTTCCACTCTAACAGGAGTGAGGTGGAACCTCATTGAAGTTTGGATTTACATTTCCCTTATAACTAATGATGTAGAGCATTTTCTCCTATATTTATGGTCTTTCTGGACTTCCAGTGGTGAGAAGTTTCTTTTAAGAGCCGTAGTCCATTTGTTGATTGGATTATTTGTGGGTTTGGAGTTTAGTTTCTTTAGTGCCCTATATATTCTGGATATTAGCCCTCTGTCTGAGGTGTAATAGGCAAAGGTTTTCTCCAATTCTGTAGGTTCTCCCTTGATGCTCTTGACTAAATCTTTAGCTGTGCAAAACGTTTTTAGTTTAATTGTATCCCATTATTTATTCGTGAATTTACTGCTTGAGCCATGAGAGTTTTGTTAAATAAAGCACTGCCGACTCCTATGTCCGGTAATGTTGACCCTGCTTCTTTTTCTAATAAATTTAAAGTTGTTAGCATAATATTCTGATCTTTTAACCATTTTGATTTAATTTTTGTGCTGGGCAAAATGTAAGGATCCAACTTCAGTTGCCTACACATGGCTCTCCAATTTGACCAACACCATTTGTTGAAAAGGCTATCTTTCTTCCACCCTATGCTTTTTGCCCCCTTTATCAAATATCAAATAGTTAAAGATATACGGGTTTGTCTCAGAATCTTCTATTCTATTCCACTGGTCTTCAGTTCTGTTTTGATACCATATGCTGATTTTGCCACTACAGCTCTGTAATATAATTTCAGGTCAGGGATTGAGATACCCACTACTTCTTCCTTCCTATAGAGTAATGTTTTGGCTAATCTGGGTCTTCTGTTATTCCATATGAACTTGAGAATTGCTTTTTTTATATCTGTGAAGAATGCCATTGGTATCTTGATGGGTAGAATGGCCATTTTTATTATATTGATTCTGACTAACCATGAGCATAGAATGTTTTCTCCATCTACTCAGGTCTTCTGTAATTTCTTTTCTTAGTGTTTGATAGTTTTCTTTGTAGAGGTCCTTAATAAGGAAGGTTAATGCCCAAGTATTTCATTTTTTTGGAGGAGATGGTGAATGGGAAAGATTTCCTGATTTCCTCTTCTGCAGATTTGTTGCTGGAGTAAAAGAAAGCTAGTGACTTACTGGTGTTGATCTTGTAGCCAGCCACTTTGCTGAAATTGCCTATAAGCTCTAGGAGTTTTCTGGCCGAGGTTTTTGGATCTTATAGGTATAGAATCATGTCATCAGCAAATAGAGATAACTTCCTCTTTTCCTGTACAAATTCCTTTGATTTCCCTGTCTTGCCTGATAGCTCTGACAAGGGTTTCAAAGACTATATTGAACAAGACTGGGGAAAACTGACAGCCTTGTCTTGTTCCTGAATTCAGTGGAAATGCTTTCAGTCTTTCTCCATTGAGGATAATGTTGGCTATGGTCTGTCATAAATGGATCTGACAGTTAAAGTATCTTACCTTGATCCCTATCTTTTCCAGAGTTTTGAGAATAAAGTGGTGTTGAATTTTATCAAATGCCTTCTCTGCATCAATTGAGATGATTATATGATTTTTGTTTTTAATTTTGTTTATGTGGGGAATTACATTTATTGATTTTTGTAGTTGAACCAGCCTTATTTTCCTGGAATGAAGCCCACTTGATCATGATGTTTTATCTTTTTAATGTGCTTTTGAATCCAATTAGCTAAAGTTTTATTAAGGATTTTTGTATCAATGTTCCTCAGGGAAATTGGTTTGTAATTTTCTTTTCTTGACATGTCTTTGTTGGGTTTTGGTGTTAATGTAATATGTGCTTCATAAAAAGTGTTTGGGAGTGTTCCCACTCCATCAATTTCCTGGAAGAGCTTGTAGAGGATCAGTGTTAGCTCTTCTGTGAAGGCTTGGTAGAATTCTGATGCATACCCATCTGGTCCAGAGCTTTGATTACTGCTTTGATTTTGCTATCTCTGATAGTTTGGTTTAGATCTTCAATGTCCTCCTGTGTTAATGAGGGGATGTTGTATATGTCCAAGAACCTGTCCATGTCCTCCAGGTTATCAAACTTGGCAGAATATAAATTTTCAAAATAGGTTCTGATAATCTTCTGGATTTTGGATGAGTCTGTGGTGATATCCCCATTTTCATCTTTGATTTTGTTGATTTGCTTCATTTTGTTTTTCATTTTAGTGAAGTTGGCAAGGAGTCTGTCAATCTTGTTTATTTTTTCAAAGAAATAACTTTTTGTTTTGTTAATAGTTTGTATTGGTTTTTTGTTGTTGTTGTTGTTCTCAATTTCGTTGATTTCAGCTCTGATTTTGGTAATTTCCTATCTTCTATTAGCTTTGGGGTTGGATTGTTCCTCTTTTTGTAGTCGTTTGAGTTGTAGCATAAGGCTATTTATCTGGGCTCTTTCTAGATTTTTTATGTATGCACTCAGTGCTATAAATTTACCTCTTAAGAATGCTTCATACTGTCCCAGAGGTTTCAGTATGTTGTTTCCTCATTCCCATTCAATTCCAAGAACTTCTTGATTTCTGCTCTCATTGCCTCTTTTACCCATCCTTCATTTAAAAGGTAATTATTTAATTTCCAAGTATTTGAGTAGGTTCTGTTTTTTCTCTTGTTGTTGATTGCTAAGATCATAGCATTATGATCTGACAGAATACATGGGATTATATCCACTTTTTTGTATTTGTTAAGATTTTCTCGGTGAACTAGGATGTGGTCTATTTTAGAGAAGGATCCATGAGCCACTGAGAAGAAGGTAAATTCAGCTGTCTTAGGATGGAATATTCTGAAATGTCTGTTGAGCCTGATTGATTAATAGAGTTGTTCAGAGTGGAGATGTCTGTATTGATTTTTTGTTTTGATGATCTGTCTACAGTTGATAGCAGTGTGTTGAAGTCCCCCAGAATTATTGTGCTGAGATCAATGAGGGGATTGATATCCTTAAGTATTTTTCCATATATTTGGGGAGGTTGTAATTGGGGGCATAAATGTTAATTATCATTATATCTTCTTGGTGGACTGTCCCTTTTAGTATGATAAAGTGACCCTCTTTGTCCTTTCTGACTAGTTCTAGTTGGAAATTAATTTTGTCAGAAATTAGAATCGCCACGCCAGCTTGCTTTTTTGGGCCACAGACCTGGTAGACATTTTGCCAACCTTTCACTTTCAGCCTTTGTCTATTTTTGAGTGTCAAATGTGTCTCTTGCAGGCAACATATTGTTGGGTTTTGTTTTTTGATCCAGTGGGCCAGTCTGTCTTTTAATTGGGGCATTCAGACCATTCACATTCAAAGTTAGAATAGATATCGAAGGCTGAGTTTCAGACTTTGTGACTATTATAGAGTTTTGAGTCATCTTGGAAGTCAATTTATGTATAATACGGTTATTGATCACCCTTGTTTAAGGATTTAGGGTATCATTAGCATTTTCCTCTGAATGGAGAACATCCTTGAGAATATTCTGTAGTGCAGGATTTGTGTTCATTTATCTCACTAGCTTGAGTTTATCGTTGAAGTATGTAATTTCCCCATCACATTTGAAGCTGAGTTTTGCAGGGTATATTATCTTTGGGTGGAAGTTGCTATTTTTCAACACTTGAAAGATATTGCTCCAAGCTCTTCTGGCCTTCATTGTTTGATCTGAAAGATCCTTAGTGATCCAAATTGGTTTGCCTCTGAATGTGATTTGGGGCTTTTCTCTAGCTGCTTTTAGAATTCTCTTTTTAATTTATCTGTTATTCATTTTGTATATGATATGTATGGTGAATTTCTCATTTGATTAGGCCTGTTTGGTGTTCTATAAGCATCTTGTATGTGATATTCTGGATCAATTGTAAGATGAGGAAAGTTCTCGCTTGTAATTTCGCTTAAAAGATTCTTATTGCCTCTTGTTTGCTGTTTGGAGTTTTCCTCCAGGCCAATGACTCTCAGATTACTTCTCCTCATCTTATCAAATATTATTTGGAAGTTCTGGTCATGTGAAGTAAGTTTCTTATCTTGTTTATCCTCTTTGAATTCGACATTGCTTAGCTGATCCTCATTATCTGATGTACATTCTTCAAGAGCTGAAGTTCTATTTTCAGTGGAGTATACTCTGGCGTTGGTATCTTCCAGTGAAGATTTGATTTGGTTAACCGTGTTTTTCAATCCTGATAGTTCTGCTACATCTCTTTTCAGAATATCTAATTCTTTGTATAGCTGATCTTTCATCTCATGGAATTGCTCCCTTATTTCCCTGTAGAACTTGTCTCTCATCTCTTGAAATTGTTCTCTGATCTCTTTCCTTATTTCATCCCTCAACTCTTTGATTGAATTACTAATCATAATGTTGATACAATATCTTTGGTTTTCATCTAGGCTATAAGATCCTTGGGTGGAGAGCTGTGAGGTTGAGGAGGGGAGTTATTTCCCTTTTTCCTCATTTTCGGAAACAGAGAGTGTGTCTTGGAGTTCAACCTTGTTCCTCTTGGCACAGTAATTGGAACTTCTTACGGCTTTGCTTCATTGTGATGGGGAGCTATTTGGTCAAGTCAGACCTAAAGGTGCCAGACCGATCTGTGAGAACTTGAGAGCCTATAGGTGCAGATACTAGTCCATTTCAACTAAAACAGATGTGCTGATGACTAGCACCAATAGTAGTAGTTTTCTTTGAGAGAGCTCTCACAATATATTATGATAGCAAGAAAGTACCCGTTTTGAAGAGTGTCTGTTTCTTCAGATAGCAGGGTCTCATGGGAATCCGCCTCCATTCTTGCAGCATGAAGCATTTCTCAGGAGCGTCTCAGAGTCACTGGCGGTGGAGTGGTCACCATGTTCTCTCTCAACATTCAGTTTTTCTTAAACCTTTTGCTTCTTTTGTCAATTCATTCTCTCTGTTAAATAAATGCATGCAAAGATATCTGACCTTTGAAAAACCTTATCTTCAAGCCCTTAATCTTGCTTTCATTTAACAAATAAGTGACCTCACACCACCTCTACGTTAATACTGTCATGGTAAACTGGGAGATAGGTGGCAGGCAGGACATGGGGTTCACACATGCCAGTGGTGCGAAGCTGAATTAAAGATTTTAATGCAAATAACCAAGGCCTCCCCCTTGATATACTTAGCAAAAAGTATTATATTTGTAGGCACTCTGAATTTAGACACTGTTATCAAACTTCCTTTAGAAGAGGGAGCTATAGGGAAGAAAGGTAACTATCAGTACCTGGTCCTCTTAGGTTCATAATTTCACTTAATTCTCATGACTGCTGTACCAGGTATACATTATTTCCTACTCTTTACAAAGTGTTTAAATTGGGATTAAAACACACATAAAATCTGGGCACAGCAGTACACACCTATAATCCCTGCAACTCAGGAGGCTAAGGCAGGAGGATCATGAGTTCAAAGCTAACCTCAGGAATTTAGTGAAGCTCTTATCAACTTAGCAAGACCCTGTCTCAAAAATAAAAGATAAAAAGGGAAAGGGATGTGGCTTCAGAGGTTGAGAGCCTCTGGGTTCAGCCCTGGGCACCAAAAAATGAATAATTAAAAAAATAAAACCTGTCTCTTTAAAATATCAATCATCACTAGAACTTAAAATTTAGGAAACTGAGAATATGTCATATCTACAAGTAGCTACATATGTAGGTGAATATTATGTGAAGGAAACAGTTTTCATTGCTGGTAAGAAATCATAATGAGGCAAACTGAAGCATCAAACTAGATACTTTTCAACCTGCCTTAAATATTACAGAGACCAGGCACTGTGAAACTACAGGAATGTTGTCTCATTCTCTCCAACTTTAAGAGAAACATTAGTAATGATCTTCTTTTGATTTGCTTTTCCAAAGTAGAATAATTATGTATTCTAAATAAGCATATTTGTATTTGTTCAATCAAAATAGGAATGCCTACAATATGTCAATAATCAAAGGGAAATTAATTGTACCTCATCTCCAATAAAACCATTGGCCTTCCTCCACTCCCCCTGCCAAAAAATGTATACAACCTTCCTGTTTTGAACAGTAGTCCCAGCACTAACCCTGAAACAATCATTGTTGAAGCTGATCTTTGACCAGCATGTGAAATTATACTCCACGCACAGTACTGTTGATATTGTTAATAACAGATATGATTTTAAAGCCAAAAATTGAACCTAAGAACAATATCAAAGTAATTGACTTCTATCAAAAAGTCAAAACATTCTATATTTTGAAATTTGTAAAATTTGAATATTGTTACTTCATGGATCTAGCATTAGGACTTGTCACCAATTTCTTTAATGTGGTTGCTATTTTTGTGCCTGACATAAGTTGTTTGGAACCTGGTTGGACCACATCCCCTCTGGTCTAGTTAAAATCTCCCCTCCCCATGTGTGTGGTTGTTCATGATACCCACACAAGGTTACTTCTCATCCCACTAACCCAAAACCTAGTACACCCTGTAGCTGCTAACCATGAAAAGGACCTAATGATCAATATGAATCATTTAAATAAATCATCTCCTTCAAATTTGTTTTCTTTAAACCTGCTAATCCACGATTCCCAGGGATCTTTAATTAGGTCATTTTTGTTCACATTATAATTGTACATAATAAAAGCTTCACTGTTTTATATCCATACATGCACTAACATAATTGGGTCAATTTCATTCCCCAGGACCTCCCATGGACCTTTTTTTTTAATTAAGAAATTCAGTTATTGTACAAAATGCATCCAATGTAGCAATATGATATGTATATAGTCTTAAATTAGATTTACCCCCTACATCCCACCATATTCTCCCACCCTTAACCCTCACCAATCCTTCCCAATACATCTGTATGAATGCCCTAGGTTACGTGTTACTATACTTTTGCTGGGTCTAATACGTGAGGGTTGACCACCTTTCAAACAGGCCTGCATCTAGCTTCAGCCTCCACAGATGAGTGAAAACATTCAACCCTTGACTCTTTGGTTTAGGCTAACTTTGCTCAACACAATTTCTTCCAGAGGCATCAATTTACCTTCAAAGGCTGCAATTTCATTGTTTCTAATTGCTGAGTAGAACTCCATGGTATATATTTACCACAGTTTTTGGATCCATTCTTCCAGTGAGGGGCATCTGGATTGGTTCCATAATTTAGCTATTGTAAATTTAGCTGCTATGAACATGAATATTTCTGCATCACTGTAATATGCTGATTCCAATTCCCCTGGAAAAATACCCAGAAAAGGGATAGCTGGATCATAAGGTGGGTTCATCCATAATTTTTGGAGGATTCTCCACCCTGCTTTCCAGAGAAGCTGTACCAGTCTGCAGTTCCACCAACAGGGTGCTAGTGTGCCTATCTCTCCACAATCCTTCCAGCATCTATTATGGTTTATATTCTTCATTTTTGCCAATCTGACCAGCATGAGGTGAAATCTTAATGTAGTTTTCATTTGCATTTCTCTGATTACTAGTGATTTGAGTGCTTTCTCATGTATTCATTGGCTTGTTCAATGTCCTCTGTTGAGAAGTTTCTATTTAGCTCTTTGGCCCATTTTTTTTATTGGGTTTTAGTGTTTCTGAGGTTGAGATTTTTGAGAATTTTGTAAATCTGGATATTAGTCTCCAGTCAGAAGAATCACAGGCCATGATTCTCTCCCATTCGGTAGGAAATCTCTTAACAATTTTGATCATTTCCTTGGCTGTGCAAAAGCTTTTTAGCTTTATGACATCTCACTCACTGATTTTTGACTTTATTTCTTTCACTTTTGGAGACATGTTGAGAAAGTCTTTGCCTACTCCCAAATGCTGGAGTGCTGGTCTTAACTTATCTTCCAGAAGTTGCATGGTAGCTATTTTAATTCCTAATTCCTTGATCCATTTTGATTTGATTTTCATGTAAGTTGAAAGATAAGGGTCTAATTTCAACTTTCTGCAAGTGGCTGTCCAGTTTGTCCACCACCATTTGTTGAATAGGCTGTCTCTCTTCCATGTTATATTTTGTCCCCCTTTGTCAAAGATTAGAAGCTTAAAGATTTGTAAGCCTCCCATGGATCTTGTAGGCAGGTCTCATTCACTCTGCACCCAATCTCTCTCCGTGAATCCTCAACTCTCTCTCTCTTCCTACTCTCTCCCTTAGTCCCCACAAACTGGTTGAATGAGCTGAGGTCTCTGTACTCCTCAGGGTCCCTCAGGAGTTCCTCTTGTCTCTCTGGGATCAGTGAGTAATAAACTGCTTCTGTTATTTCATGGGTTTTATTATGGTCTTACTATCTCACCTGTCCAATTGCAGATTTTCAAAAGTTCAGTTGGATCTGAAGTTAGGTCTCCCCCCATTCAGGCCTGTCCTAGAGTGTGGCTATAGGAATAAGGTGGACCTAGGTCAGACAAGAACCACAGGTTTCCTCGAGAGGGACATCTGGTCTTGGGTCTTGCACTTAGGCATTGGTCTGTCTGCCAGATAAAGAAGTAGTCCACAAAATACCCATGATGATCACCCATGACCTTCTCCCTTGGAGCCCTGTGAATGCAGGGCTAGAATTTATGGCCACTATCCAGAAACCTCAGACTAAATTAGAGGAAAACTGCAATAAAAAAAATAGAATTAAGTAAGTATACATACATGCAAACAATCATAACACCTGACACACTATAGGTTCTTGCAAAGGACAGCCCCCTAAAAACATTCATATCCTAATTCCAAGAATCAGTGAATGTTACCTTATCTGGAGAAAAAAATGATCTTTGGTGATAAAAGTTAAAGATCTTGATGCAAAGAAACCATCCTGAATTATCTGGTTGGACCCCAAATCCAGTGGTAAGTATCCTTACAAGAAATAGGAAAGATTGATAAACAGGAAAGAAGCAGGCAATGTAAAGATGGCTGCAGATGTTGGAGCAATGTGACCATAATGACAGCAAGGGGTGCCCAGAGCCATCAGAGGCTGAAAGAAACAGGACAATTTTTCCCTAGAACTTCTGGGCAGGGTGGGGCCTGCTAACATCTTCATTTCAGACATCTATCCTTCAGAACTGTGAAAGAATAAATTTATGTTGCTCTCATAATTACCAACTTGTGGTAATTTGATATGGCAGTCACAGGAAACTAAAGTAGTTGTCACATGGCAGTTATTAGTAATTAGATCAAAGTTACCATTATGCCTTCTCATTGGTTTAATTCAATGGTTCTCAATCTTCAATGTACATTAAGATCACCTGGGAAACTCTTAAAACATGGATAAGCAAGCCCCATCTCCTGAGTTTGCTGTTTAGCTCTTAGGGCTTAGTGGAGTGATATGCATCTTGGTAAATTTTGAAATATCTCTGGTTAAAAATAATCTAATTTTAAGAATATATACATATTGTATTATTTCATTGGATGCATTTTTGATTGTATAATAACTAAATTTCTTAATAAAAAAACAGTTCCCAAGGGAAAAAATAATCCACAGTCAGCATTGATTATTCACAATCTTTCTGCCCCTTTGATTTTGTGCTCTATTAAGACATGAGTTATGTCTGCATTGTTTCTGCCTAATACAGTGCCTGACATATGGTATCATATTTGTTGAAAAATGAATGAGAATCTAACCCTCCAATAATACATGTCTATTCAATCTAAAGTGTGATGTAATACAGCTCCTAACCCTAAGCAGCTCACCGTCCTGGTAAGGGGGGAGGAGGGCAGATTGGGGTAGAGTAGTGAGCTGCACAGGGATGGTAACAATCACATCAACAGAATTGTATTCTGACTTTCAGATAATAGGGGGATGGCTCTCTTGGATGCTTGGAGGTGTAGGGAGGGGGGTTGGGGAGGAGGGTATATGAAGAACTCATAGGAGTCTGGAGATTGGGAAGATGGGGGAACCATCCCAGAAGCCGATGTCAGTCCTCCACGAGCTACCCATTTAATGCATGAGTTCTTCTGGGGGAAACTGCAACAGGTAAAACCCAAGGTGGTCATCCATGTTTTGGCATTTCCCCTGGATAACAAAGTTTATATACATTGATTGCTAACTGTTTTGATATTGTTTCCCCCTCAACTGTATCTCTATAAACTTCTAATAAAAAAATAAAATGTTAACTATTGGATATACGAAAAAAATAGAATTGCATTCAGCTTGAATAACAGAACAAAGAGAAGTTTGTCTCACACATAAAAGAAATTCAAAGAAATCTTGCAGGAGAGCTGTTCTAAGTTCTTAAACGTCAGCTTTCTTCTCAATTCCTCCTCCTTTCTCAGCATACAACTGCCATTTGGGGCCCAATTTGGCTGCCTGAGTTCCAGAGATGACAAGAAGCATATTTCATCCAGTAGCAAGGGATAAAATGGAATAATCACCCCCCATTAAGCACCATTTGATGCATAATATTTCTACTTGAACCCTAATGACTGAAATGTGGTCCTATGTGGTTTCTCTCTACAAGACAGGCAGAGAATATTGCTTATGTGCTGTTAAAAATTAGAAATTCTATATTCATCAAAAAGAAGGAGACAATGTATATTAAAGGAATGAACTACTATCTCTGTGATAATAATTACCTCTAATAGAACAAAGATACTTAGCTATAATAAAGGTCCATACAGCTTTCGGAGTACAGGGAAGAGAGCTACAAAAGTAACTGGAAGCATCAGGAAAAGGGTCATTGAAAATCTACCATTTGAGCCAGGTCATGGAAGATAAGGTAACCAGAAAAGTATATGAGCAAAAAGGTACTGCGGGCAGAGGAAAGGCTGTGAGCACAGGTGTAGAGAGGGGAATGTATGGGGTACATATCACAAAAACTGCATCCAAAGTGCAGCGAAAAGAAAGAGCGCGTTCTGCCTTGGAGAAAGAACACATCTCGAATCACGGAGACTGAGGGATTTTTTTGTTTTGTTTTTGTTTTTGTTTTTTTAAAGAGAGAGAGAAAGAGAGAAACAATTTTTATCCAGTTTTTCATGTGGCTTTCCCTGCTCCAAGACTTCGTTGTGTACATGGTGCTGGGGTTCAAACTCACCAACTCGTGCATGCCGAGCCACCTCTCCAGCTCAGAGATCAAGCTTTAAATCAGTAGCCTCACTACTTAATAGACAGATATTGGGAGGCTTGAATGAAAAATTGAAACAGAGTTTGCAAATCTATATAAAATAAGATTGAAATGGAAGCTGAGACTCAGGGATGGAGGACATAATTGTCATAGTAAGAGCTTTGGGTTTATTATGTTAGTATTAATAAGGTAAATGAGCACATTAAATAAAAATTATACCATTCCTCCCTTGTGGAAAGTCTAAATGGCAATTGTGAGAGTAAATTTGGGGGATTCTAATAAAAAATTATTTGGTGCAATTATTTGGTGCAGTCTAAATACCACCTTGGAAATCTTTCACACCATTTTATTCCTCCTTGCAGCTTTCAAACCATCTAGTAGACACATGCAGAAAAATCTGTTTGAAATTGACAAGTAAAAGATGTTTTATAAACTCCAGATGGAATTTGGTCTTTACTTAGATCAAATATGAAAAGACATCCAGGCACCAGGGTGGATTTATAGCAAGCCAATTCTGACTTTGTGAAGCAAAATTTACTGCATCTTACTAACTCAACTTTAGCATGGAAGCACAGCAGTTATGGTACTTTGGGGCGGGGAAAGGAAAGTTGAGGGAACATGAAGCCTACTATTATTTGCTGAGAATCACTGGGTACAGACATACTGCCAGATATTTCATATTCACTGTGTCACGTAAACCCAACAATGTGTGGCCTGAATCAGAACCAGACTTGGTAGGGTAGGTGTCTGGCCCAAGTATCTGACCAAGGTGCATCCACCAAAGGACCGAGATTGAAAGCCTCAACTCTCCCTGGGAAGCACTTCCACCCAGGGGACTGTGCAGTCTTGCTCAGCCACACTCGCTAATTCCCATTGCACTATTAATTTTTTGCCTCTAACTTTTAACCAAAAGCTGTCTTTCTACTGCCATTTACCCAGATGTTTCCAATTTCAATATTCACTGACTTTTCCCCCACCTTATTCCACTTCCTGGTTTATAGTGTAACATAGACATTTTAATATTTAAGGAAAAGTTTTGCCCCTGGAGTTAGCATGTGCCACTAATCCAGCCATAGAAACCCTCCCACTCTTTACTGCCTGTGCGTGCACAGCTGCTGATGGATTTTAATATCTTCGTTTCCTTTTCTGCAGTTGCTTATTTATGTATCAGTGGCTAAATAAAAATATAATAAGTTAATTTGTTCAAGAGGGATGTTCCTATCAACCCAGGCACTAAGCCAACTCTGTTATTCCAAAAAGTATTTACAGAATGACTACTTCAGTACTTATCCCAAGTTGTCACAAATGTCCCCAGGGTCCCAATCTCTTTCTTCCCAGCCTTCCATCAAAGGCAATAGCAGTCAACCACATGTGACCCACCGCAATGCTCTGAATACACTCTAGGTTTTCTCATGCTGGGATTTTATTTATTCCTTCTCCCTACCCACAACACCTTCTCATGTCTCACCTTATATTATTCCTAAAAAGTTGATTACACCTCACAGATTGCCTCCTCCAGGAGACATTTCTGACAACCATTTCTTTTTCCAAGCACTTCAATGTTTTATTGTATCATTATATACAGATCCAGAAAATCAGATAAACCAAATGTTTGACTTGATGAATTATTTTAAGGTGAACACCACCCAGGTTATTAGGAAACCCTTTTCACGTACCCATCCTAATCCCAACTACTTCCTTTCCTACCTTAAGTTAACCTTGTTCTGATTTAATCACTTTTCTATATTTTATTCCACATCACTGGTTTAAATATGCATGTATGTCTTTCCTACCAGCATAGAGGAATTCTCAGGGTCTTCCTCCAGCTCAAAGGTAATTTCATATTCTGTTAAGTGCTATGAAAAAAATAAGTGATATGATATAGAGTAACTATGGTGGCAGTGGGAGGGGAAGCTGGGCAAAGAGCTACCTTAGGAAAGTGTCCAAAAAAAATCAGGAAACATGTCATCTGAATTCTAAAAGAGGAGAAAGAGCTAGCAATGGGAAGGACTGGAGGAAGAATGGAACAGGTAGTAATAAAACAAAAACAAGTGGGGCTCAGGGTGCAGACCTGCAGTTCCAGCGTCTCAGGAGGCTGAGGCAGGAGGATCACAAGTTTGAGGCCAGCCTCAGAAATTTAGTAAGACTCTGTCTCAAAATAAAAAATTTTTAAAAAGGGCTGGAGATGTAGCTCAACGGTAAAGTATCCCTGGATTAAATCCCTGGTACCAAAACAAAACACAAAACTAAACAAAAAATGCCCTGAGGAGGGAAAAGTGTTATGTTCAAGGAAGAAAAAGAAGATCATTGTTGCTGGAGTGCAGAGTTCAAAAGTGATTGTAGTAAGAAAAGAGCAGGGAAAAGAAAAGAACAAGTCCAATGTTGTCATTGAGTTTGATTTATTTTAAATGTGCTGGGAAGCCATTAGGGCATTTAAATATGGATGTTGACGTGATCTGTTTCATATTGTTAAAAATATGAAGTCCTAAAAACGCTCACCTGTGTGGATATGGCTTTGGTCATTACTTTAGTGTCGGTCATAAGCTTCTGAGCTCCAACTTTACATCTTCCCTTGCCAATCAGATGTTCTTCCTGCAAAACTCACCCTCACCCCTGACTCATAGACCAAAGCTGCCTCCTCCCCAGTGGCTGACTCGGCCTCCTCATCTCCCCATCTACCACGCTGGAGCCCCAACATGCTCTTCTTCACCCACTAAGCCGGTCCTGGCTGCTGCTTACAGTCCTTTCTCATCACACTGCTTCCGCACAGATCAAACCTCATATCAAACTCAGGCCTAAATACCAAAAATAGCACCAAAGTAGGTCTCTACTCTGTCAGATCCCAGCTGCCTCTGATCTCTAATGGTTACATGATGTCAATTCCATTTAAAAACACGCATTCCCAA
Organism: Aplodontia rufa; assembly: GCA_004027875.1. Taxonomy (NCBI): domain Eukaryota; kingdom Metazoa; phylum Chordata; class Mammalia; order Rodentia; family Aplodontiidae; genus Aplodontia; species Aplodontia rufa. The sequence goes on along the minus strand of PVKS010024674.1, from coordinate 16,412 downwards.
AATGTTCAGAATCTTCACACAGCGCCTAAGAATCATCTTCATCTTAAATCTTACTCTGCTAACGAATCCTCCTCTGTCCAGATTCATCTATTTACACTTTTTCCTTCACCATAAACATACTCCCCCTCCTTTCCAGTCATCAAGATGGCACATCCAAGTGCAGGCCACAGGCCAATCCCTCTGCGGAGGCTGAATGCACCACCCAAGCAGGTACCAGGGTCCTCCTCTGAATGCTGTCCTCCAAGTGGTTTCTATCTGTGTCGATCAGTTGGCCGTTCCGTCTTGTATTATTACCATTGCATATTGTATTAGCCGTTTCCATCTTGTCTTGTTACCGCATTGCCACGTTTTTAGGTTTTATCTTCCCAAACAGTGGGTAAGTAGAATGAAAGCTTGACTGCGTCTGCCTGTGAGCACAGATCAATGCTAACTATACAGAGGTACTCATGGCCTGCTTGATTTCCCCTCTTAATCATTTATAGAACACTAAAGATACTATAAAGACACACTGTAATCTCTGGTTGCATACGGAACAACTTCTTTGATAAAATTAGGAGAATAGGTGAACGCTACATTCTTCCATCCATTTAGACCCATGCTCAGTTTAGCACATTTTAAGCAACATTCTCAATTTTCTGTTCTGAGTGTTAAAGAAGCCAGCTCCGATGTGCTAGATCATCTCTCTCTCTCTCTCAGCCCCTTTGCACTGTCACCAAAGCTTTTTGTGGAGTCTGCACCCAGAGTCAAGCTCAGTTATCTCTGTCTGTCTAACCAACATTGCCTTTGCACTAACCCCCACCCCAGCACTTAATGCAATTCTGAATTCACAGACCAAGAGTTGATTTGCCTGACCTGTGGCCATCCTCAATACACGATCAAACCAACCTCCCTGAAAAGTTCAGCTAAAGGCACTGTTCTCAACAGATATTTTGTATGCTCACCCAGAGCAAAGCAGATGTTAGGAAATGGGTTCTGAAATGCCCACTAGAATTGAAAGTGTCCAAGACATGATCCACAGGATCTGAACATTCGTTATGTGAGTGCTCGTGTGTTGACGCCCTCTAGGAAATCCCCCCCCC
>PVKS010024674.1:0-15233 GCA_004027875.1 Aplodontia rufa | reverse complement strand
TGCACTCAGATGTGTTTCAACAAGCCTCTGCTGCTTATAGGAGGGTGGGTTTGTTTCTGTTAGAAGCCACGTTTGTGGATCGTTAGAATAGTATTCTGATACTGGACTTGCCTAAGATTAGCATCTCAGGCACCAAAGTAGTGTAAAATATTTTTGATGAATACAAGAAAATTAACTTTTTGGTGGCCCTACACTTCTATTAAATTTCTAAGTGGGACTTCATAATAATTTCATCCAAGTGAGCACAAAACTACAAAGATTTATTGTTCATGATAATATGGTGTAGGGCTAAAGAGCAGTGCCTATTTAATGCTTATTTAATAACAGAAAACACTGTACTTGTAGACCTGTCTTGAAAAAAGTAAGGTTTAGGAAACAGATCCTGGCAGATGGAGGAAGATCCTAAATGCAGGTGGGACAGAAGTCATACTTTACTAGGGGGTGGCAACAGACTCCAGCCTCCAGCCTCCAGCCTCAGCCCCAACCGTTTCATTTTGCCCTAAGAGCCCCGTTTATACATAGTCCAAAGAAAGAAGACACAGTGCCAACAGGTTACATCAGTGCACCCATGCTCACAAGTTAATGTTTGTGATCTCAAGTTCATACACTGAACCAAGGGTTTCGGCTACATGCGAACCACAACATAGACACTTCTCAGTCTAGGCTACTAAAAACAGAACAGAGCCCACCAGAAGTCCTGACAAGGGAGACTGACTATAGCCATTTGGAGACTGCCCAACAAGGCTATATAACCTGTCCACTGGAATTATCCTCTGAACTGGACGCAATGCTGAGATAAGTGGGCAGACTGCTGGCAGCAGTCTATGTGGACAGTCTGTTAGCTAAGTGAAGAACCTTCACTCTGAGCTCCTCCTAACCATGTTTTAGGTTCTCATCTCTCTAAAGAACCCAGGATAAATTATGATTGGTTCTGCAAAAGAAAAAGCCAAGGGTTGGCTATCCTAACTTAGCAAGTGCTTTGGTATTCTGTCACTAAGTAGAGCAAATAAAAATACTCAGTGAAAACATGCAAATGCTTCAATCATCGTAGGAAAAGTGTACCAGAAGGGACTTGATCTTTGCAGCTTTGTAATTTCACTTGAGTCTTATGAAGGGAAAGCAAATTAATTTCCTGCCATTCTATTTGGCTTCATGATATTTTTTTCTTAGTAAAGTTTACATTTTTCAAAGATTCTCATAGCCAAAGATCACTGCCAAAAAGGAACCAATAATCCCAAAAAGGAAAGAAAATTCAAAAGCAGATGGATAAAAATGTGAAATAAAATAGAAAACGATATTAAATAAATCTAGAAAAAAAGGTTAACATTTCATTATTTTAATGAATGACAAGAAATTTGGAAAAAAGGTTTAAAAGAAAAATAATGAATGGGAAGCAGAATAAAGTGAAAATACATTACGAAATTCAGCGATTAATGTATAGAGAGTAATATCAAGCAATTTGCATAAGTTCCCTGGACAGCAGGTGGCAGCCTGAATTTCCCTAGGTGATCAAGCTAGCAACTTTAGTGCAACAGAGAGAGCTTCTTGCCCAGAGGAACATCCCCACAATGTGCACCAAGCCAACTCTACAGACCCTCTTATCCTTTAGGGAAAGCGAATAAGAATGTGGTTCTGCTTAGGTGCTTGACAGATCTGAAGTATTAAAGTCACATACAAAATAAATCCGATTCTAAGAAGCACTGAAAGGGCAGTATTATGGTACTTCAATCAATGGTTCCATGCAAGAGTGCAGCAAGTATTTCATAAAAGGTGCTAACTCTGGCCTTCCGGTGTCTCTTTACTGTGTGTCTCTCAAAGGCACTGTAGTTTGAGACCATACTCTATGGCTCATAGCATATTTCCAACAGCTTTATTGAGGTATGTTTTACAAATCATAAAATTCATTCATTTTGATGAAATTTGATGGTTCTTAATAATCAATCATGACCACAAATCAGTTTTAGAATATTTTCATGTCCCCACTAAGCAAGATCTCTCACTCCCATTAGAATTGAGCACTAATTCTACCCCTAGTCCCAGTCAACCCCTCATCTACTTCCTGTCTCTAAAAATGAAATCATATATGTGTTCTCATGCCTGGATATTTTCCAGACATAATATGATGTTTTCTAAGTTCCTCCATGATGTGGTGTGTCAAGAGTTTATTTGTTTTTATTTCTGTATCATATTCCATTTTATGAACCTCTCCCGGTATGTCTACTCATTCAGAAGTTGATGAAAATTTGAGTAGTTTCTAATTTCTGACTCTAGAAATAATGCTGCCATAAATATTCACTCACAGGTCTTTGTGTGGTCACGTGTTTTTATTCTTCTTGAGTAAAAATACAGAGCTGATTTCCTAGATCATGTGGTAGTTTTACATTTAACTTTTTGAGAAAAATGCCAAACTGTTTCCAAAGTGAGTGTACCATTCTACACTCCTCCAGCACTGTGCAAGGGTGCACGTGTCCCACCTCTTCCATGGCATTCATTATTTTCTCTCTCACTTGTTATGGTCATTCCAGTGGCTGCAAAACAGGGTGTCACTGTAATTTGGATTTGTGTCTCCCTAACAATGCCTGGTGCTGCCCAGCTCACAGCATTGTCAAGTTGCAAGCTCCTTACCTTACAAATTAGAATTCAAGTAATAGAGCAGAGATTTATCTATGATGATTCAGAAATTTAGTGAAAAAATAAAATACACTTCTTTTGACTCTTTAATGCTCACTGTTCTCTAGGAAGCAAAACATATAAATGTATTATAAGGAAAGTTTAGAGGTTCCCCCAGTGGGTCGTAACCTCTGCTAAGCGGAAATCAAGACCTGTATCTGTCCCAGCACTCACAACAGTTTGCATTTGATCTTTCCTTCCCCTTTGGTGTGGAGAATCTAGCCTATGTTTGGAGCTCTGTGAATATCTGAATATGTGAATGAATTAATAAATGCCAATAACTGTTAAAAGCATAATATGCATCTGAGAAGAAGTCAACAATGCTGGAAGATCTTACACAAAACCTGATGTGAGGCTATGCTGTGTTCACTCATGCAACAGGGAAAGTGAGTCATTTCCTCTTCCTAAATTGAAAGTGTGCCCACCATGCCCAGTCACACTTTCTAAGTGAAATCATGTATCATCTCTTCATTGTATTGCATCAATAGCGTCAACACTGACTTTCCTGCCACCAGTTTCCTCCAACTCCTGCTCACTGGCAAAATTAATATATGAAGTCATTCTCTCATCTTTACCTGCCTCTGCCTAGCAAGTATTATTAAGAAACAGTCCCAGCTACTTAGCATGACATACAGACCCTACTGCATATTAAGTGGGTCTGAAGGCCAAGGTGAGGAGGCGAGACATATATGTGGTCCAACATCACATGAAAATCCCTCTTCAGAAGCAAGTTTTCAGCCTAGGAAATAAATTAGTTTAAACTTTCCACTGATTTGCAAGGCCTTTTTCAGCCCAAGGCATGGGATTTGGGAGGCCACAGGGAACAACATACATTTAATTACTCTTTGGCAAAAAATGTGAACTCTTTCTGACATTCCACAGTCCGGTTCCTGTCCCCCTGCCCTCAGAATTGGTTAGCCTCTGTCTCTCTCCAAAACAACCTCGGCTTCTTGGTTCCCCTTTAGAATAGAACCTCAACTTGCATGAAAACATAAATCCAGTGCTTCCTGAAGTAAATTGAGCCTTCATTCTTTTATGAGCAAATACAGAAACAATGTTGATTCGTTTGCTCTTGAGCAAGGTAATGCAGACTCCAGGATGACTCACGCACCGTGCTCGCATGCACTTTCACAAACATTATACATGGATTAATGCATCACCTCCAACCTGGCAAGAGTTTACAGCTTGTTAGAGCAACTGCAGATTCAACTGTGACAGAGATCTCTCTGTGCAGAACACCATGCTCTCTCCGACTTCTGGAAAGCGTAATACTGCAGACAGGCCAAAGTAAATATTTCAAAATGCAGCAGTATACTTCTGCCTACTCTTAATTTGTCAGATTTATTATAGATGATTTAAGAACAATCTCCAAATCCTTTACTTAGAACACACTTAATCAACAATTTTAGCACCATAAAATTGACTTCTGACAAAGTCAACGCCTTTTATGTGTCTTAAAAAGACCTATAGATTTTTGTGAAATGCCAGATTACATAAAAGTTTGGCAAAAATTTTAATACTACTTCTTGTCATGCAAATCTCAGACATACAATTATATGCATAAGTATATTTAAGTATCATGTAAACTTAAGATATAGTTTTATATTTTTGTGGACACTCCAGATGGTAAAACACCTAAAATTCTTTAAATAATCTTTTAACCATGCCATAAACAGTCTTTGCCAGCATTCCAGGAACCCACGCATTTTATTAGCATATGCCTCCCTGTCATATTTTAACAGTCCCTATTAATAACCAAAACACTTAGCACATAAATAGCATTGATAAGCACAGACAAATAATAATACAGAGATAAATTATGGTGTGGTGGCACAGATACTGAAACATATCAGGGTGCATCATTGCTAGCCTTGCTCGTAGTGCTCACCATGTGACTTTGACAAATTTCCTCATTTTCCTGGGCCTCCATTGCCAATATTTCAGTCGAGAGGCTTCCCCATCAACTTCTTTCCTGAAAGAAGAGTCCAGGAAAGGCCTACATGCTAGTACTTTATTGGGGAATACATTCCAGAGGTAGAGAGATGGGCAAGGAGAATGATGCAGGGAAGGAGGGAACTGACAAAAGGGTATGTTACCTGGTAGGCCACTGCCGAGGCAGTGCTGTTAAGAACATTCTAGAAGCTCCATGAGCAGCCCATCCTGGAGAAAAGAGGAGGAAGTATTAACCATCCATGTCTCCTCAGTCAAGGGTGGTGCTCAGGGTGCTACAGCCCTGCACGCGATATCTGCACTGGCCTGAGTGCAGAGCAGGGTCCCACAGGTGTCCATTCAGAGTTGTCAGGAGGGAGTATGGAGAGCCATTTGAAGCAAAGTGTCCTGAGGAAGCAGGGCCAATGCCACACAGATGTGCCCATCTCAGCAGTGATGAAGCCCAGTGGAAGTGCTATTGTAGTCAGTTTTTTATTGCTGTGACCCAAAGACCTAAAAAGAACAACACAGAGGAGGAAAAGATTTTGCGGGGCTCATGGCTTCAGAGGTTTCAATCCATCAAGACTGACTTCGTTGCTCTGGGCACAAGGTGAGGCAGAACATCATGGTGGAAAGAAGTGGAAGAGGAAAGCAGCTCAGGACACAGCTATCAGAAAACAGAGAGAGGGACAACTCCTCCTAGTCCTCTCAAAGTCATGCCCCAGTGACCTACGTCCTCCAGCCACACCCTTTACCTACAAAGAGTTACCACCTGGTTAATCCACGTCTATGGGTTAAACCACTAATTAGGTTACAACTCTCTTAATCTAATCTTTTCACCTCTGAACATTCTTACATTATCACACATGTGACACACATTGAGGGACACCATATATCCAAATTGTAACAGGTGCCCTGACAGTACTTATAATAAGATGGTTGGTCTGCATGCTGTCAAAAACTTTCAGCTCTAATATTCTTTAATGATATTATCACTATCGTCCATTTCGTTTCTATTAAGTTGATCACCGTATTAGCTTTTTACTTGCTTATGATTTATGGTGCACAAATCCCTACTAGTAGATAGTCTTATCTCAATTTTATAGGTAAGAAAACTAAATCCAGAAATGTTAACAATTTGCCTATGGTCCAGTTACTCAATCTTCACACTACTCCGCGGGCCAGTTAGAAATGTAGGTAGCAGAACTGGAGTGGTGGCTCGACGGTCTCGCACTTGCCTCACATGCACAGGGATGCAGGTTCGTACCCCAGCACCAGGTACACAACGAAATGTCTGAGCAATGAAAGTCAAATGAAAAACTGCATAAAATTGATTCTCTCTTTCTCTCTCTCCCTCTCACTGTCCTTCTCTCTGAAAGAAAGAAAGAGAAAGAAGAAAGAAAAAAAGAAAGAAAGGAAAGAAAAAGAAAGAAAGAAAGAAAAAGAAAGAAAGAAAGAAAGAAAGAAAGAAAGAAAGAAAGAAAAAGAAAGAAAGAAAAATAACTGTGGGTATCTTACAGTCAATCCTGATAAATCAGATTTCTTCACAACCAATGTGAACAGAGATGGAGAAGGTAGATTTGAAACAGATTTAATCTAATTAAAAATAGTGTTAATGTGACAATTTTACATCTATAATTAGTGGACAAATATTCATACTTAACTGCATATATATAAACAATATGCTAATTCCAGGTCTATATCTTAAACAAATCATCTTTATAAAGTCTTAAGCTTAAAAGTTTCTTCAATTATTGTTAAATATCTAGTCTAGTGGCCTCTCTAGTCCAACAAACAATTCTCAGTGACTGTACAAGGCAAAGACAGGTAAGCAACCCTCTTTTTGAATGGTATTATAACCTTGTTTATTCTTTATCACATCTTTACCTTATCTCATGTGTAATCTTCAATACAATTTCATTTGTTCTTAAACTCAGAAAGCATAATCATTCATTACATACACAAAAGATCACCTACTAAGTTCCAGTTCTGTGTTAAAAAAAAATCACATAATCACTGCCACTGCCAGAAGGACTGGTGGATACCAATAAGATTATCATATAAATATGAACTAAAAATTTTATAACGGAGGGAAAATGAATAATATGAAAGTTTTGCTTGTTCAGAAGTCAAGGAATACTCCCCCCAAGAAACGATATGATCTGAAGAGATGAACAGGAATTAAAACAGGCAAAAAAAAAAAAAAGAAGAAAAAGAAAAAGGCAAGGATAAGAAAGGAGTCCCAGGCAAAAGGAAGAACGTATGTGGTTTCTGGTGCAAGGGAGGAAAATGCAAAGTAAAGGCCAGAGAAGTAAATAAAGATGAGAATACTGGTGTTTAAAGCCATGAAAAGAAGAAAGAGAGAAGCCACTGGAATGCTTTAAAGGTAAATAGAAAGGGAGGGAGTGACCATATGACACCTCAGAAGCTGTAGAGTAAGATCAAGTCAGTTCCTAGAGTTTGAGTAAAGAGTTGATAAGTGAAAACCACACACTTTCAAAGTCAAAGGAGATTGACCAAGGGGTGATAACCTATTGTAATGAGGCCATTCTTTGCCCCCAAGAAATTTTAGGTGGCACTGAAGGACAGGAAATGCTCAGAATAAAGAAGGCACATTAGGAAAATGACCTCAACTGCCATAACACAGATGATAAAGGTTTTCTCACAGTGATATTCAGGGTCATGAAATTTTCCATTTCCTCTTTTTTGTTGCTCTTGCTGTTTGTTTCTAGAATTCACATAGAAGTCATTTGAAAACACCTGTTTAAAAAGGTAGATGGTAATAACAATTCTAATATTCATCCATAATCTCAGCAAACTTTGTAAAGATATTATTGTCTGACTCACTGTTCTCTAAGGGAAGCTGAGTATAACCCAGTGGTCCAAGCAGATATTTGGTTCTATGAAGTTCAAAGTCCCCACTGGAAGTAACTGATGACACTAACTGACATTCTTGCATAAACCAAGCCCAGTGGACAGAGAGAGACAGAAGTCCATACCCTAGACAATATGTACACTATCAAGAAGTCTGGAGGTGGGCTGGAGCAGTGGCTCAGCAGTTATGGCACTTGCCTTGCATGTGTGAATACGCAGGTTCAAACTCCAGCATCACATACACAATGAAGTGTCTGATCAATGAAAGCCCATAATAAACTAAATAAAATTGATTCTCTCTCTCTCTCTCTCTCTCTCTATCCTTCTCTCTTTAAAAAAATAAAGAAGAAGAAGTCTGGAGGTGTCAGAAATAAGAACAAAGCTCTGAAGTTCTGTTACAAAGTCAAGAGATGGATGCAGAGTCAGAATTGCGTTGAATACCAGCTGATGCTTGGTGCGTATTACCACAGACAGGCAGATTTGTTTGTGGTCCATATGAAAATTCACCTGCTGCTAACACCAAAGTCACATTTCAAACTATAGTTTTTTACAATGTGTTTCAGAACTACCTCAGATTCTTAGCAAATATATAAACAAGCTCACGTGTACACAAATTCTAGTGTCTTCCCCAAATCCAAAAAGTGAAGAATCTCTGAAGTTAGATTCAGGATTGTGCATTTTCAAAAGCTTAGAAGATTCGTGAACACCCAGGTCTGAAAATCTCTAGTTTGTGCTGACTGCCAAGAGGCCTGGGACTAGCAGAAGTTCATGCCTAATAATAGCTAGCAACTACTGAAATAATACAGACCCATCCTGCCTTGAAGAAGTTCTTGTTCTCAGTAATTGGAAAGAGGCAACTGAGGTCCAAATACCCTGGTCCCTTTCTTCACTAAAACTTCCCAAAGCCCAAAGTTTCATGGAATAATTTCATTAATAGTATGAAATTCCTCAGAGCAGCAATATTTCACAAATGAATTCAATTATTAACTATCAAGAGCTAAATGGAATAATATTTAACTTCATTTAAAGTAACTTTTTTACTATAATATTCCTTAAACCAAAAGAGGACTCACTAAACTGTTTCTCTAATTTTCACCTGCATATACTAGGAGGCAGATCAAAGCTGTCTTTGTCAATGATTTACTATTTAGCCAATATTGCAGAAGCAAAAACTCAATTTAGTAGTGAGCAATGCACAATAGAGGACAGCAAAAAAGAACAACAAATCAGAAAAATGAAAAACTGAATGAGAAAAAATAAAATATCAGTTGTGTTTTGAGAGTAGACACAACTGAGATTCATAAATAAGGAATAAGATTTAAAAATTATAAAATAATTTTCCCATTATATCAAGCAGCAGTGAGATACTCAAACACAGCATCAAGTTCTAAAGTCCTAAAATCCAAAAATACATGTGGCAAGCTTATAAAGGATTTAAAAGCTAATCTATAAATATAGGCCTAGAAAATACGTATGTTAAATCACCTTAGCTGGTAAAAAAAGACAGCAAAAAAATGAACTTATGTCTACCCAGGTAAACATGATAAAATGAAAATCTGCTAGGTGTGATGTTAACTTAGTTTATACTCCCTAGGCATCTGCATCTACAGTTATTAGTTAGCTAAACATTCAGTAATAATTTATAGAAAGTTTCTTTAATTCAGATCTTTAAAAAAGAAACACAAACCGAGGGTTCAGAATAAGAATATATGATGGAACAATAATTACATATTCTCCCAGTTAAATTGGGCATCGTAATGTATATAAAATTATTTAAGATACAGAACTAGAATCTGAAGTGAATTTTCCATACTTTAATTCAACAAACACTTGAGCAGTTAGATGTGGAGACTATAGCAGTTAAAATAGGCAAGAATCCCTACCCCCACCGAACTCATTCTAGTGAGGAAATTCACACAACAAACAGAAAATAAGCAATGAAATATTTTAGACAGTAACAAGCCCTTGGAAAAGAACCAAGGAAGGAGACAGAGCAGGAGGGCAGGATGACAATTCTAAGTAGCACAGAGGTCAGCTCTCAAGATGAGAGTGATGATTGGGCAGAGGAAGAGAGACAACAGCCCTAAGGGTGTCGAGGACAATCCTCCCACCCACAGGAAGCAGCAATAACACATGCCCATAGCAGGAGGCTGCTAGACTGAGGGAAAGTAGGAAAGCCAGGGAGGCTGGGCCTGACTGAGCCAAAGGCAGTGGGTAAAACCATCTTCAGAGACCAGATACCTAGGAACTTGTATGCCAGGGAGGGAGGGAGGAAGCCATCGGAGGGGTCTGAACAGAGGAGTGGCAAAAGGCTTTACCAGGATCCTTCTTTTTTTTTTTTTTTTTTTTTTTTTAAAGAGAGAGGGACAGTGAGAGAGACAGAGAAAGAGAGAAACAACTTTATTTAGTTTTTCACATGGCCTTAGTTGCTCCAACACTTAGTTGTGTACGTGGTGCTGGGGTTTGAACCCGGGTCCTCGTGCTTGCCAGGCAAGCGCCGAAACCGCTGAGCCACCGCTCCAGCCCCACCAGGATCCTTCTTTACCCTCTATTGAGAGCAGATGGCAGGAGGAATAAGAGCTGAGAAAAGACTCATAAGGTTGCAGCACTAATTCAGGGAGAGGCATGGTGGCAAAGCAGGTGGCATGGCTGGGAGAGGTTTATTTGAAGGGAGAACCAACATGATTTGCTGAAGGGTTTGTAATTAAGGAATCTAGCAAAAGGGGAGAGAAGAATGATTCCAAGGACTTGGGCCTGAGCCACTGCAGCATGAGTAGAGAGGAAAAAATCTTCCTGGGCAGATTCTCTTTCTGTGTGTTTTTAGGGCCTGACTGCACGCATGGACGACAGATGCGTCAATTTGCCAGCACTGCTAAAGTGCTGTGGTCAGAGCAGTGTACACGCCTTCCTAACTCAAAATTATTTTCTCTTTATTTTGAGTAGCTCCCTGTTAACTGTGTTTATAGGTTGGAATCGATTTTTCAATATACTGATAGCATGTGTTACCCAGAGAATGCCTCACGTACTATGATTGCATTAAAAGGCTAAGCTAGGTCAAACCACAGAGGGCTGTTGGATTCAAGCAACGAAGAGAAGGATAACTCGGAAGTTGTTCAAGGTTGTTTTCACCTTGGCTAACTGCCAGACCAGCAACGGAGCAGGGCAAACACCTGAGAGAAAATGCCTGTCCCTGTGAGAAGACTCAGCCGCCCAGAACCTCTCTCTCTTTTCACAGACCAAAGTTCAGTGGTTGACAAAACTACACCAAGTTGAGAATGTGAGAGATCAGAGAAAAAACGAGGATTCACTTAGGTATTTTGCCATAATGATGGGAGAGGGGCAATATTAGAACTCAAAGTCCAGTCCAATACTATGCTAGGCAATTTCTAGTGTCCCAGGTCTATAATTTTATATGGTACCTCTCACTGTCATGGAGCAAATAGACCTGAGAGAATGGTTTCCTCCTACAAAGTGGCCATTGAAGAAGTGAAGCCCATTTGAAATCACCTAGACGACCACATGATTAGAATAAAATAAATCATGGCATATCAAAATCCATTTGGGTATCACTAGATACCCAAAGCCTGAAAGGATCTACTAATATATTTTGTATCACTAATATAATTTGGAAGAGTATCTATTTCTGAGACATATGGGACAAACCTAGATTCAAGACTGAAATAAACTTCATTTTTTGAAAGAAAGAACCTTCTAATTCTTAGAATTGCATAGCACTCATATATATCTTACATATCAAAACTCCAGACATGATAGAATTCTGCAAATATGCTTAGATAAGAAAATAGCTTTTATTTATTTTTTTATTTTAGCTTTGCAATTCATCTGTAAAACCCACTGGCTCTAAATTTTTCACTAGTATCCATTCTGGTCCTTTCACAGGGAGGGTCTTCCAGATTCCACCTCAGTGACAATCTTTAATCACTGCACAAGTCAATTATATATTAAAACACTCCTACAATGAGCCAGGGACTTTGTAAACATCAGCTTAATCTTTACAACAAACTCTTATTTTTTCTATCATAGAGATGGAGAAACCAAGTCACAGAAAGTCTCAGGAATAGGAATAAACTCTCATAAGTTGTCAGCAGTAGTGCCCAGATCCGAACTCTGGCCACCTAGCTCCAGAGACTATGCTTTAAACACTGTACTATGAGAGTATTCTCTCAGCCCCATTAATCTAAGTTTGTCATAAAAAATCAAGTGGAAAAATTGCTAAGCCAAAGAGGAAGCATAATCTTATAGACTGAGGCTCTGTTATCAAAATAAAGTAACTCACTTATTAATGCCTTATAAATGCAGTCTTAGTTTTGCATCACAGAATCAAAGAAATCAAATAACTCTCACACTCATATAAACAACTATTTCCAGAAGAGACGCATGCAGTACCTAAAGAAAGTTAAAACTTCGAAGAGCAAAAGTAGTGTATTGCTGCTCTAATATTTTCATTTATGCTCATTTTCTCTACCAAGAAATAATTTAGAACTCTAGAGCAGACACTTGCTATGATTTTCCCACAGATAAAACGCTAACCTTGATGCAACCGGGTTACGCTACATCATCTCTCAAGAAACGCCACCATTTTTCATCTTCTTTTTTCCTCCACGGTTTGCTGCTGGCATTTCAAACTACAAAGCAAAATAGAAGAAAGAAAATATTCACTCAGATAAACATTTTAGAACAAGGGAAACGAATAGAACTTTTTCTTTGTATGTACTTGTCAAATCCCTGACATCATGAAATTCTATGTTAAATATTAGTTTAAATAGTGTTGCTTCAATTCACTGCTACGTTTAAGTACCACAGAATTAGGAGGTGGTAAACTTGCGGATGATCCTAGATAGGCCAATGTTTTCTGGACTCACTTATCTGACTATTGAATCAGTGGATAAAGTATTCTATTTTGTTAATAGGAGGGTTTCTGGATAATTTCTAAATACTATTTGAGAAGCTAAAGCCCATCACAATCTGTACTGTCTCAACATTGCCTTATACCTCATATTGCTAAGTGTGTCCAGGTAAACTATCATTCAAGCATGAAAACAAAATAAAGATATTTTCCAACATGCAAGAAATAAGAATATTTGCTATTTGCCTTGGTTAGTATTCTTTCAGGATACAAGCAAAATAAACTCAAACGAGTTTAAACAGGACTCCATCAACTCATCAAACTGGAAAGAAAAGAGCTTTGGAGCCAGCAAGACTCCATCCAGGCCTCAACTATCATCATCAGGTCGCTGGCTCTCTCTTTCCCTCCCTCCCTCCTTCTCCCTCCCCCTCCCTTCCTCCTTCTCCCTCTCCCTCTTTCTCTCCCTTCTATACTTGCTTTTTTCTATACTATGACAATATTCTCTATTCTCTCTTTTACTAAATACATCCTTCTTCCATAGTGCAGGAGAAAGAGGAAGTATGGTTCAAACTACTCTGATCGCATATCATTCCACTAGTAAAAACAAAAGAATTACTTGCATATATATAACTCCCTTGAAAACACTCAGTTCCAACTCGAATCATAAACTCATCTCCTGTTTTTTTTTAAAAAGAAATAGAAAAACACCCTGGACTTATTGAGGGGATGTGCTGTGAATGGCCAGACACCAATCGGGTACCTCTCTTCATGGTCACAGGCACAGAGTATTTTGACTAGCAGCTCCACAAAGGTCAGATCAAATGGATGGTGCTAGAGCAACAATTTTCTCAAAGCAAGTATGTAATTGCCAGAAGAAGACAGAAGAGGTAGTAGGTAGCCAAAGCAACAGCAACGCTTTGCCAATTTATCCTGTATGGAGAAAAAAATTCCCCTACAGAATGTGTTTCTGAAAAAGAAAAAAGAAAGAAAGAAAAGAAAACAATAAAAATTGAGAAAAAAATACAACAGTGATCTAAGAAATAAGCAAAATGTATAGTTCTACCCAAATAATTTTGATAATGTACTTCTCATATAAAATATAATAAGAATACATTTGTAATTGTTAAATAAAAAAAGATCTAAGCACAGAATAGATTTATAAAGGGGGGGAAGTCCTGAAAAATTCCAGATGGTTCAAGATTATTGTGTCTGCTGTGGAGGAAGAAGAAGAGATCAAGAGCAAAGAAAAGTTGTCCTAATGGTCTCATTTAAGTGGATAAGAAGAGGGAAGTTTTATTCAGACTGTTTAATTATCTGTTAAAAGGAAAATGTAGCCATGCCAGTGTCACATATTTGTGATATCGGCTAAGAGGAGGATCACAAGTTCAAGGTCAAATAGAGCAGTGTAGGGAGACCCTGTCTCAAAATAAAAATAAAAAGGGTTGGGGTATGGCTCAGTGATCTTAGGTTCAATACCAAGTACCAGCAAAACAAAAAAAAAGCATATGTATGCATATGATATAGATATATATACATATATGTGTGTGTGTATATATATATATATCCACATTAAAGTTTCAACATATATATTATATTTATAAATATATGTTCAGATAAAATGTCTGACTCCTTTACAATCTATCATATTTTTTAAATCACAAAAGTGGCTATGTACTAACAATTAACTAATAGATAATACAGAATACATTTTAGTACTGTTTTAGGACATCAAGTACCCATAAAGTTTAACATCACACATCACTTAATGTCCTGTCTCTAACTGTAATATGAAAACAAGCATTTTAATAGAGAAAATTAAACTTTCCTATTAATTTTTAAGCCAGTACTATACTAACTTTTCATGATTGTATTTGTAAACGTGAATGTATGTTTTAACATCTAAAAGGTTAATACGATGCTATGCAATGTGGATAAATGTTTATACTTTTAAAATTTCTTCCTTTGAACTTCTTATCTGTAATATTCAAAAAAATGAAAAGTAACTTTTTGTTTCACTTTTGTAGTGTATAACTCCTGTGTATGCTCAAGTAGGTAGCCAGGCTCACGAGAAGAGAGACCATTTTATGTCCATTGTATATACAGGAATTAAATTGACGTGTGCGTACATTAGTGCTCAGCAAAAAATAAAAAGTGAAGGAAAGCAAGGAAAGAAGTAAAGCAATCTGAAAGCAGGTAGCAGTTATGAAGTTAATTGGCACAAAAAGCATTAGCATCCATTTCAGTTCAACAAATATTTCACCATCTGCCAAACACTGGGTTAGGATCTAAAGTCTAACAATCTGCTTAGTTGAGAAAGTCATTAACATAAAAATTAGATTCATTATCTAAAAACGGGAATGATAATAAAGTGGTGGGAAGATTTAATGAAGTAAAATATAGAATGCACTATAAACTTTAAAAACTACAAACATGCATTAGGATGACAATAAATTAATAATTTTGCAAGCAAGCATAATAAAAGGAAATTAGCAGTAGTTTAAGAGATAAGATCAGATTTTCCTAATTTTTTTTTAAGAGAGAGGGACAGTGTGAGAGAGAGAGAGAAAGACAGTATCAATTTTATTTAGGTTTTCATGTGGCCTTCATTGCTTGGACACTCGGCTGTGTATATGATACTGGGGTTTGAACCGGCGTACTCATTCATGGCGGGCAAGCACCCTAAACACTGAGCCACCGCTGCTCTGCACTGTCTTGCACTCTCTCGCACTCTCTCACACTCCCTCCTCACACTCGCTCACTAAGGCTTGCCCAAGCCACTGCTCTGCACTCTCTAACAATCAAGCTACTTCTCAGTCTTATGGGGTTAACAGCTATATTAAAAATTAGGAGTGAAGCAGTGAACCAGTTTTCAAGTCTATACACCAAGATAACA
>PVKS010024673.1:0-23850 GCA_004027875.1 Aplodontia rufa | reverse complement strand
TTTGAACCTGGGTCCTTGTGCATGCCAGGCAAGTGCTCCAACTGCTGAGCCACCATTCCAGTCCCTTGCTTTCCCTCTTAAAGGAGCATTGAAACTCTAAGCAGTCTCTCCCATCACCTCAAATAGGCTCCATTGTTTCCATAGTTCTCCTCTCTCACATGATAATTTTCTGTTCTGCTACAAAAAGAAAACAAGTAAGTGGCATACCATAGTGCTGGAGGAATCATATGGGTGACTCATGGGCAGAAGTTGAAGAAGATCTAGGATAATCACCATATTACCCAGCTATACCATTCCTTGGCATCTCACTGTGGTGACACATGCACACCTGCGTTTGTAGCAGCACAATTCACAATAGCCAAACTACGGAACCAGTCTAGGTGTTCATTGATACATGAATAGAAGAAAAAATATGGCATATATACACAATGGAATTTCATTCATCCATAAAGAGGAGTGAAGTTATGTCATTTTGCAGGAAAATGGATGGAACTTGAGACTATTGTGTTAAGTGAGATAAGCCAAACTCGGAAGGGTAAGGGTTGTATGTTTTCTTTCATATGTGGAAATGAGAGAGGAAGAAGGAAAGGGAGAGTAGGGGGGATCTCATGAAAATCAGAGGCATCAGTGGAGTATGGGAAAGGGACCAGGGAGATGGAGGAGGGGAGGGAAGGGAGAAATACTGGGGAACGGCAGTGCCCAAACTATACGATTATATTGTGTGCATGTGTGAATACGTAACAACAAATCCCACCTTTGTGGACAACTATAATGCACCGATAAAAATATAGAAAGAAAAAACACAGAGAGAGGGTCCAGGAGGGCCACTGCACTACTGTGTTATCCGGTTTTGTTTTGGTGCTGCTCTGGGCTTCAGGGGGCCACTTTAGAGGGTGGTTTCGTCACTCAGCCTCTGCCCACAGGGGAAACCAACAGGAGTCACACGTGAGGTGCCACTCTTCCAACTTCAGGTGAGCTGATTCCTCCCTTGCCATCAGCCACCCCGGTGTTTGCTAATCGAAACAAATAAAAAATAGATAATCCTATTTTACTCCCCTCTCTGTCTCTGTTTGTCCTTTGCTCTTTCTCTATCTGTTACTTTGCCAGAATGAGTTGTTCTTGTAGGGCAGCATAGTGCAGTGGTTGACAGGGAAGCTTTGTTCTCAGAATAGACTGAGACCACCTCACAATCTGTCCGCTTATGTGTCTAAATATTCATAGAGCATATTCACATAGAGCATTTAGCTTTTTGAATCCCACTTCTGTCTACACAGTCATTGGGAGTGGAATCACAGCTTACTCAGTTCATATTATAAATTAATGCATGAGGTGTAAATTGGACATAGTTAACACTGACATTGGAGAATCTTCTATCACCGTACAACAGAGCACTTGTGATTTTATGTATAGGAATACACAGTATGGGTATTTATAAATGCATAATAATGCATATGATAATGTGACTGTGAAATAGCACATATGCAAAAGATAATCTTATAGAATATTAAACATGCCATTAGTCATTTTTATTTCTTGCCCTTTTTTGTTATTTTGCCCAATTTACATGGCTGGATTTGCATAGGAGGCAACTCCATTCACCTCCTTCTTGGGCTTATTGTGAGGAACAAATGAAATTGCTAATTCCATATGAATGATGGAGGAGACGAAGTTAGAGATGAGGGAGAGGATGGCTAATAATGAAGATGAAGGAAGTGGGAGGCTAAAGAAGGGAAGGGAGGAAGAGGATGGTGACTTCAAAGTTTAACCCCATTCAAGTTCCTTAGGCTGCTTATTATTCTAGAATTTTCCTGCTGGCCAAGAGGAGGAAAATTTCAGTTACAAGACAATAACCATAAAATTAATCAACATAATCAAAATAGTACAAAAGTTCAGCTTATGATACTTGCAAACAGAAAGCTGCAGCTCTGTCTTTAATTTAATTATGCTCAAGGCTCCCACAACCCAGTCTTTTCTAACCTGCTCCTCCTGAGGTCAACGGATTTAAACCTTAAACATACTTGCCAAAGTACTTTTGTCTCTTTTGATGACAAAGCCAGAGCAATACTATTTTGTAGAAATAAGACATTAAGCCACACGGAACTTTGCTTCCCTAAATGACTCTTTAAATATTTAATATCATGTTAAAAATGTGCAAATGTAAGAGCAGAAAGCAGGTTAATGGTTGGGAGGGAAGATATTCAGATCAAGGAGAGCCTTTTGTAGAAAAGTGTATGAGGTCTTTCATCGTCTTGGAAAACAAACTGCGTAGCTGATTATTTGGATCATATATCGATCAGAAATATTTCCTGCAACACACAATATGCATTGCTGTGATCAGCTGGAAATTTTAAAGACAGTTAATGAAACACCTTTTTAAAATGTATACCTTGTTTAAAGATACTTTTTTTTAAGAGAGAGAGAGAGAAAGAGAAAATCAATCCTGTTTATTTTTTCATCTGGCCTTTGTTTTTCTGACACTTGGTTGTGTGTGCGGTGCTGGGATTTGAACCCAGATCCAGGCAAGTGCTCCAACTGCTCAGCCACTGCTCCAACCCTTAAAGATAAATTTTAAAAGGAAATTACCAAACACTTGTTAAAGTAAAGGAAAGGCTGGTACTTTGTCACCAGCTTCAACACAAATGACGTCCTGTCACTTTTATTTCATTTTTGCTCCGCTAATCCCCTTTCTCTCACCTTTCTGCTTTTTTTCTGATCTATTTTAAAGAAAAATTCTAGGTATTGTATATTTTCATTATAAATTATTTAATATTGTATCTTTATAGACTTTAAAAATATCTCGAAGTCTCTGCGTGGCAGCGGGCGCCGAGCACCCGAGTCCACCCCAGGTTTGGCAGCGCAGGTGCTGGAGCTACGTTACTGTTGGTACAGGTTGGAAATGAAATGTTTTCTGTGAAGGCCACCAACGCCTTCAGCACTGCTGTCGTAAGGTCTCCGTCCTGCCCGCCCCACTACCCGTGGCAACCCCAAAGCAGCCACAGACGATACACACGGTGGAAGTGGCCTTGTGTCAGTGACACGTCATATACAGCAGGCAGAGGGCTGGACTGGCTGTTGGGCCATAGCTGCTGACCCTGGCTATAGATAAAAACAACTGCTACCCAAGGAGGATTTTCAGACCTGGGATCACAGTACCTTGCAGAGTGGAGAGTGTGGGTCAAACAGCAAAGCGTTGGGACCCGGAATACCCAAATTCCAGACCTGTCTCCAGCACTTGGAAAATTTGGATCAGGCCACTTACTTTGGATTCACATGGAGACAGGGGCACCCACTCTTCTTTCTGAACCAGGTTATTGCAGGCTGAATGAGACCATGGCTATAGGAGTGCTTGCTGAACCACAGGTGCTGTTTCAACAAGAGACATCATGGTCCCCTTTATGTGGAAAGTCTGGAGGCCTTCGACAGATGTTCTTAAATATTTTCTTAACTCTCACTTTCAATTTTTTTGGATGCTAGACACATAACAATTAAAAATGATCTTTGCAGGGCTGGGGTGGTGGCTCGGTGGTTATGGTGCTTGTCTGGCATGCGCAGGGATGTGGGTTCAAACCCCAGCACCACGTGCACAGTGAAATGTTGGAGCAATGAAAGGCACATGAAAAAATAAATAATTGATTCTTTCTGCGTTCCCTGCCCACTGTCCCTCTCTTAAAATAAGTGATCTTAGCATTCACTGGGAACTTCTGTGTATAGTCCAGGTGCAGCAGCACCCAGGGCTTTATATAGTCGTAATGTTTAATTGATCAGGTTAGCACCTAGCCTTTGATACCAAAGAACTGGAACTGAGAGGATCAGGCAGTGGTTTGACTCCCACTGGGGATGAGCAGCAGCACCAGAATTGGAAGCTATCCTTTCCTGACTCCATTGCTGTTGATCTGTACTTTAGTGACAATTAGGGCATGCTGTCACCTCCTTTCTTACTACATTATCAAGTAACCCACTTGTAGTTCCCATGGTGCTCTTCTGCCTAGAGTAGCTCATTCAGTCTTCACAGCAGAGAAACTTGTCACTCACTCAAGTCACCAACCTGAACTACATATCCCCAAGGATGGAGTTTAGCTGACACCTCCCAAGAGGGATCTTCTCTGGGTGCCTAGACTGGGCCAGGTCCTGTGTTCAGTGATCTGTTACATTCGCATTTGCTTGGTCACACCTGGTTCACTGCTATAAATGAGGTGCAGAAATTATGAGTTCCTGCTCTCCTCTCTATCACTACCCCTGGGCCACAGGTGCTCGATAAATATCTGTTGACAAACTGGCCTATGCAGATGATTAGGGTGGAACTGGTACGGTTTTGAGCGAAGTTGGCATCTTAGTGGCCTTTCTTTCACTTTTGTTTTTGAGAGAGAGAGAGGGACAGTGAGAAAGAGAAAGAGAGAATCAATTTTATTTAGTTTTTCATATGTCTTTTGTTGCTCCAACACTTCATTGTGTATGTGGTGCTGGGGTTCAAACCCGGGTCCTTGCACATGCCAGGCATGTGCTGTAACCTCTAAGCCACCACCTCTGCCCCTTTTCCACATTTTTTGTTGGTGCATTATGGTTGTACATGCTGGTGGAGTTTGTTGGTACATATTTGTACATACACACAATGCAATGATCTTGTTCAGCCACTGTCGTTCCTCATATTTCCCCTCTCCCTCCTTTCCTCTCTCCCTGGTCCCTTTTCTCTCCTCCACTGATGCCCTTTGATTTCCTGAGATTCCCCCGTCTTTCTTTTCCTGTTCTTCTATAGTTTCCACGTATGACAGAGAGCATATGATTCATGACTTTCTGAGTTTTGCTTATTTTGCTTAATAAAATTGTCTCAAGTTCCATCCATTTTCCTGCAAAATGACATAGTTTCATTCTTCTTTATGAATGAATAAAACTCTGTTGTATGTATACACCACATTTTCTTCATCCATTCATTCACGGATGGACAGCCAGGCTGCTTCTGTAGCTTGGCCATTGTGAAATGTGCTGCTGTGAACATGGGTGGGCACGGATCACTGTGGCATGGTGACTTTAATTCTTTAGGATGAATACCAAGGAGTGGTAGCGCGGGTCATGTGGTGGTTCTATTCCTAGTCTATTGGGGAACCTCCATACTGATTTCCATGGTGATTGTATTAATCACTACTAGAAGTGTTCCTTTTTCTCCACATCCTCTCCAGCATTCACTATTTTTTGAACTCTTGACATCTGCCATTCTGGCTGGAATGAGATGAAATTTCAGTGTAGTTTTGATTTGAATTTCCATAATGGCTAACAAATTGAACCATTTTTTCACATGTTTGTTGACCATTTGTATTTCTTCTTTTGAGAAGTGTCTGTTTAGTTCATTTTCCATTTATTAATTGTGTTATTTTTTGGTGTTAAATTTTTTGAATTCTTTATATATTCTTGATATTAACCCTCTGTCAGAAGAGCAGCTAGCAGAGATTTTTCTCCCATTCTGTGGATTCTCTTTTCATATTCTTGTTTCCCTTGCTGTGCAGAAGCTTTTTAATTTGATGTCATCCCATTTATTAATTCTTGGCATTATTTCCTGAGCTTTGGGGGGTCCTCCTGAGGAGGCCATTGCTGGTGCCCATGTGTGGAAGTATTGACTATGCTTTCTTCTAGGAATTGCGTAGTTTCCGGTCTAATTCCCAGATCTTTGATTCATTTTGAGTTGACTTTCATGTAGAGTGGGAGAAAAGGGTCTAGTCTCATTCTTCTATTCCACATGTAACCTGTTTTCCCAGAACCATTTATTTTAGAAGGCTGTCTTTTCTCCACATGTGTTTTTGGCATTTGGGCGAGGATCAGGTGACAGCAGGTGTGTGGGTTTGTCTCTGTGTCTTCATTCTCGTCCACTGGTCTGTGCATCTGTTTTTAGACCAGTATAGGTTTTTTGTTCCTATAGCTCTGTAGTATGATTTGAAGGCAGGTATTATGATGCCTTCAGCAATGCTTTTTTTCTTTTTCTTTTTGGCTTAGTGTTGCTTTGGCTATTCTGGGTTTTTATTCTTCCAAATGAATTTTATGACTTTTTTTTTCTAATTCTGTGAAAAATGTCATTGGTGATTTTTTTTTTTTTTTTTTTTGGAGGTGGGGATGGCATTGAATCTGAACTTTGCTTCGAAGAGTACAACCATTTTAACAATATTAATTCTGCCTATCCATGAACATGGAAGGACTTTCTATCTTCTTGCGTCTTTTCCAATTCTTCACAGTAGTCTTTCTTGCATCATGAGTTGGCCAGGAGAGCCATGTGTCAGGATGCCAGGGCAGTGGCTCTGTGACAGGGGGCACACCTCATAGATGTCAGGTCTACCATGGGCTCCCTGGCCAGAGGAGGACACTTCCTGTTCAGGGACACTGGGGAGGCAGCAGGGACGGGGTGTGCTCCTGCCTGGAGAGGGGAGGGGTGTGCCTTGCCTAATTGGAAATATGAAAAGGGTGTGTGGGCATGTGCATGTGCCTGTATGGGGACAAAGTCTATCTCCTCATACCTAATAGGAAAGGGTCCTGGGAGAACAACAGAAGGAAGGGATAGAGGTATTCCAAAGTGAAATGGGTTCAGAGGCCAAATAGGTAACAGAAGTGTGTGAAGGACAGAGTATAAGACAGGGATAGATGGAGTCTTCAGTGACCCAGAGAACCTGTATTCAGCATAAAGATATTGAAATTCAACATGTGAAAAAATCACTTTGTAGACAAGGCTGACTGGAATTCAGCTTTGCAATCCCCAGGTGATGGAGACAGGGAGGAATCAGGGACAGCTGAGATGAGAGGATGTCGCCCAAGGGAAATGGATCCTGAGCAGATGGTGGACCTTGGGTGATCCCTGTGAGCGTCTTTGTTTCTTAAAATCGTAAGGTACCCTTTAGGGTGAAGATGATGGTGTGAAGAATTTCACCAGCGCTATCGGATTATTTTGCGGTGATTGCATCAACAAATTCATAGCGCAGCCTGTGTGCTGTGAATGGGAGGTTGGACAAACCCAGGGAAAGCAGAGGATTTTCTCTTTATTGTCACGGACTCCTGGGAGAGCTCTACCCTAATACCTCTGGTTTTTGGTTTAGCGTGTTCTAAACGGTCATTGGGGTAATTGCGACGCTCCTGTGTGCTTTCACTCACACATTTTATCCTTCCTCATATTAATTCGGGATTTGGCTTCCAGGGAATGTGCAGGCTTTTCTGCTCCGGGCATCTAAGGGTCTTTGCCATTTCTGATCAGTGGGGCCGGGCGGGTGATGCCACTGTGCTTGAGGTCTCTGTGTGGCACCTAGGTTAATGTCATCAAGTACGCAAGAGTCACGTACTGGACGGGACCTCTGCTTTATGTTTAATTATCTTAAACATTGTGAGCTCAGCTCTTCTGTTTGCCTGGTCTGTCAGGTAGAGAGAATGTTGATGAAGTTTCCTTTGAGTTCCTCCAAAGGGTGGAAGGTTAGACCCTTACAAAGACCATAAAACCAAAGGGCCTTGTATGTAGCGGGACTAAGATTGCACAACTGGACAAAATGACTGCCTAACCCGGCCCTTACTTCTGCGTATACATCCAGAGGCGGAACATGAGTCAGAGCCACGGCTCTGAAACACGGCTATTTAGCGGCAGGAAGCAGGACGTTTGCAGATGGTAGGTTGCCACCATCGTCTTGCTCCCCGAGAGGGGCTGCTGGGGGAAGGCAGCCCATTCCTGCTTGGGTGGGATAAATGTGGCTTCAAATACGAACTCGGGGCTGGAGTGTGCCCAGGCGATTCAAAGCATCCGGAGAAAGGAACCGGGGAATGGAGGCGGCGGGCCTCACAAGGTAGTTCTCCCGATTCCTGACACCCGCACGCTGGTAACAGCCCACAGAGCTGCAGCCACCAACTCCTGTATTTGTCACTGTCATTTCAGAAGAGCTTGGCATTGTTCAGGAAATTGTATGTGTGAGGCAGGGCTGCCCGCGCCCAGCTCTGACAGGGGAGTGGCGTGGCGAGGGTGCTTGAAACTGAAACAGAGGCTTATGTGTCCTATTATGTGCCCCAGCAAGAGTCATAAATAATTGTGACAAGTTTTCCCCCCATCCCATGTGACAGTCCTTGACTCTGCCTCCTGTCTCCTCTCCCCTCTGCCTCATAGACTAGACCTGCCAGGCTGTGTGATGATAGATGTTACCGGGCAGCAAATGACAGCTGGATAGATTTTTTAGTTGGTGCTTTAGAGGAAATCAGATGTGCTGTATAAAGCAATAAAAAAGCACACTCACAAGGTGGATTAAAAATAGCTAGCACAGCAGTAACCCACTTTGTTGTTTATCAAAAGTTAAATCTCACATGGTAAGTCCTAGTGATGTGTTAATTTTTCAGAGTCCTGTCACAACGATGCTGAGGACAGCCACTAAAAAGAAAAAGAAAAAAAAAGAGTAAAAGCAATCGACCCTTTCCTTATTTTATTTTGTTTGTCTAATGAGACAAAAACATTCTCGTTTCTTCTTTAAATGGTATCTAAGAAGAGAAATGGACTACCGGTGCTGAGCTGTATTGCTGCGATTGTTTTTCTCATTCTTGAATTTTAACCATAAAATTGGAAATGTGGGTAAAGCAGGGATCATTCAGCCTCCGTTCAATTAAAAAATTTCTTTTTTACATTGCTCATCTTCCTCCACAGACGCTATTGACCTGGACTCTGTAACAAATGGTCTGGTTTCCCAACCACCTTGGAAATGTCATGTAGGAGTCAACAAAACTAGTTAGTGTATGTTTTATAAAGAATTACAGCCTCCTCTGAATTATGCAGACTCTCATCTCGGGCAGGCTGGCTGGGCTAGCCCACGTCTCGATGGATGTGTGGAGCTTCCAGAACATGATTCAGTGACCTACCCCACTCCCCAGTTCACGGACGTGACTGGCTGAGAGGCACTTAGTCATCGCCTTCCTGTCTCCCCTGCACCGTCCGGGAAGGAGCTGCAGTGTAATTTAAGAGCGCTCAGTACATCAGATCACAACCATTTTCCCCCTTGATTTTTCTGATGAATCACGTTAGGAAGGCTGTAGCTTTCACGTGGCAGCGGGTGGCAGGCGGAGGCCAGGCAGCACAAAATGTTTATTAAAAAACCGTCTTCCGGGCTGGGGACGAGGCAAAGTGGGTAATTTGAGTTATGTCTCTATCATTAAAATTGGGGGGCAGTTCAGTACTGGTACAGTGACATTTCTAGCTGAATCCCAAGTTGTATGTGTGATGTTTATTACTTTGGTGGTAGTACCATTTTCTGTAAGACAGTTTCCATAATAAAACCTCTTTTCTGTGGCTTGATCACTTGTGGGCTCTGTGTTTTTCTGAGGACATGAATTGATGAGACATTTAAGTGCCGAGAAGATACAATGAAATGGTCCAAAGGGCAGCTTTGGAGTCCTGCTGCCAGGTTTTAAATTCCAGTTTGTCTTCTTATTCCCTGT
This sequence comes from Aplodontia rufa, assembly GCA_004027875.1. Lineage (NCBI taxonomy): Eukaryota > Metazoa > Chordata > Mammalia > Rodentia > Aplodontiidae > Aplodontia > Aplodontia rufa. The sequence goes on along the minus strand of PVKS010024673.1, from coordinate 14,418 downwards.
GTGACACTGGGAAATTATTCAGTCTCTCTCTTTTTGCCTCATCATTTTTTTCTGGAAGAGAGAAAGTGAAAGAATCAATTTTATTTATTTTTTCATCTGCTTTTGTTTTTCAGACACTTAATTGTGTATGTGATGCTGGGCTTTGAACCCGGGTCCTTGCACATGCCAGGCAAGCACTTTCCAGCTGAGCTCCAGCTCCAGCCCCTGCCTCAATAATTTTTTTTTTAAAGAAAGAGGGAGAGAGAGAGAGAGAGAGAGGAAGAGAGAGAGAGAGAGAGAGAGAGAAGCAATTTTTATTTAGATTTTCATGTGACTGTGTTCCTCTAACACTTTGTTGTGTACATGGTGCTGGGGTTTGAACCACGTACTCATGCCTGCCAGGCAAGCACGTAACCAAACCATTGAGCCACTGCTCCAGCCCCCTGCCTCAGTTTTTTTAACTGGAAAATGTAGATGATAATTGCTCCCCACATAATAGGATTGTTTTGAGGACTAAAAATAATGGACTTCGTAAATCCCCATTGATAAGTGTTGAATAAATATGATTTTAGTTATTGCAACTATAATTTGTAATGTTTAGTTATTATAATAACAATAATTTTCATTATTTAATTATTGTGATTATTACCAGAACAGTTCCACTGAGGCCACCTGATCTCCTCACTCCGAGTCTTTCTTTCTAGATTTGTTGACCTGGCATTGGACATGTAGCTGGAAAGTCATTTTAGGAACTGAGCCCTCTTTGAGGCTAAACATACAGTCTATTTCACAAGGATTCTAGGTGGGTTTGGATGAGTCTTCTCAATGTAAGGGTATGAATACTGTTTTTGACAAATTTTATCTCTTTCTCATTGGAAAAGAGCCTTCAATAACATGCACTATGTGGATATGACTGACAGGTGCAGATTCACTGATTCTTCTTCTGTTTCCCTTGGTCACCATCCAGCTATCTTTTGGAAGATCTCCCTGGCTGTAGCCATGGTCACAGGCAGGTTATATCTGCCTCTAGAATCACTGAAAGGAATACTTTTTAGATGCAGTTCATAGTAAGACATGCATTTATATTATGCCCAGGGTATGCACATGTGTAACACATGCTTTGTGCTGAAGCACATGTTCCATGAAACAGTGGTCATTCTTTCCAGATAAAACACTCTGGGATCTTCTGTTCTTTCCCATTTTATTTTTTAAAAAGTGCTCCATTACTTCAGGCTTGGCAATCTTTTCCCGTAATGCCAGGTAGGAACTACGTCCTGCTTTGAGAGCTGCACCGTTCTTGGTTGGAAGATTGGACTCTGCCCTTGCTCATCGTGGGAAGGCAGCTGCAGGGAGAACTCAAACCAAGGGGCATGGCTATTTCCTAAAAGCTTTGCTCATGGACACCAAGATTTGAATTATATATATACATATAAAAGCATATGTATTTTGTGTGTTACAAAGTCTAACTGCATTTAAAAATGCAAAAACTATCCTTAGCTTGCAGGCCACACAAAAATAGGTGGTGGGTCAGATTTGGCTCATGAGTGGTAGCTTGCTGATCCCTGCTTTAGACCTATAATATGCAAAACACTCTTTAGGGACATTTCCCAGAGCGACTTTGAGGGACATTTGTTGAGCAGGAATGCAGATGGGCACTAGTGGAAAGCATATCTTTCACGTCGGTTCTCCAGACCCGAATGGACAAAGGCACTGGCCATTCAGCAGGAATTCTGTGATGCTGATGTGCTATTTTTTTAATTGGTTCAGCCTTGTCTTACCTAATGAAAGGATTCTTTGGTTCACATTCATACATGCATATGTATTGATAGACTTGCTTAACCCAATCTTTGTCCAGGATCTCCCTCCTTCCCCCACTGCCCGATCCCATGACTCCTCTGTAGTTCCCCCAGTTACAGATGTAAATGACTGTATATGTGTAATTTAAACCTTGAAATTACTAAATTTATGTACCTGCCTGAGAACATTTGGGGTTCTCATGGGAGTCAACTGTACTCTACAGTATTGGACACCCCCCTTTTATCCCTCCATCTCCTCCCTCCCTTGCTCCCCCACCTCATAGCTATGGTCCCCACAGCTTCTGTGTTACTTCAAATTTGGTGGGTCTATTAAATAAACTTGACTCTCATCTAGTCTTAGGTTTTACTCTACCTTCCCCATATGGGGGAAAACATTTGACACTTAAGCCTCTGGGTTTGGCTTGTTTCACTCAGCATGATTTTTGCCATTTCCACCCATTTACCTGCAGAAGCCATGGTATTGTTCTTTCTAATAGCTGAGTAGAACTCCATTGTACATATATGCCATCATTTTTGGACCCACTCATAAATGGGCACCCAGCTTGTTTCCATAGTTTCACAGTTGTAAACTGAGCTGCTGTGAACATTGATGCAGGTGTGTCTCTGCAGTATGCTTATTCTAGGTCTTCTGGGAAAATACTCACGAGTGGGAGAGCTGGCTTGAATGGTGGTTCTGTCCCTAATTGAGGAGTCTCCACGCTGCTTTCCACAGTGGCTATACCAGTTTGCAGTCCCACCAACAGTGCGTTAGTGTTCCTTGCTCTCAGCAACCCCTCCAGCATCTGCTGTTGTTTGTATTCTTCACTTTTGCCACTGACTGAAGGGAGGTGGGATCTCAGTGCAGTTTCGGTTTGCATTTCTCTGATTGCTAGTGATGTAGAACATTTTCTCAGATATCTTTTGGCTTTTTGAACTTCCTCTGTTGTGAAGTTTCAGTTCCATAGCCCATTTATTGATTGGAGTGCTTGTGTTTTGGTTTTTAGTTTTTAGAGTTCTTTGTATATTCTGGGTATTAGTCCCCCGTAGGAGAGGTTGCAGACCTTGATTTTCTCCCATTCTGTAGGTTCTCTCTTGACACTTTTGACTAATTCCTTAGCTGTGCAGAAGATTTTCAGTTTCATGGCCTCCCACTCACTAATTCTTGGTTTTAATTCTTGTGCCACGGGAGTCTTGTTACGGAAGAAGGAGTCTACACCAATATGGTGCAGTGCCGATCCTATTTTTTCTTCTAATAATTGTGTGGTTTCTGGTTTAATTCCTAGTTCTTTGATCCATTTCCATTTGATTTTGGTGCAGGGTGAGACAAGGTTCTAATTTCAATTGTCTGCAGCTGGCCGTCCAGTTTTTCCAGCACGTTTGTTGAACAGGCTGGGTGCCCTGGTGTTTGGCTTCAGGACCTTCCACGAGGAGTATGAGAAGGCACCCCGCCCCCGTCTGTTTCGAAGCAGGAGTCTGGGGAATGCCTGCTGTGCAGGTGGCATCAGGCATGGTGGGTAGAGACCTCAGTACTCACCGGTGCGCAGGGTCTTTGGTAATTATGAGTTTCCCAGTTCAGGCCCATGCTTTGGAACCGTATGTGAGCGCAGCTCTACATGAAGCCGGTGGACGTGATGAGCATGTCCTGCACTCTCATGGAGTTGACAATTGATTCAGAACTTTATCACAGGCAGCAGGCGCATCAGCAAGCACAGCTCACATAGTCCCACTCCGACTGAAGACCCAGGTGTTGGTGGCATCACAGCAGGGGAAATAGCAATAATACCCACAGCATTTTATAATGTCACGATTTTCCTGTCATTTTCATAAATGTTGCTTCAGTTGATTCTAATAGCAGTTGTAGGAGTTGGAGGGCCAGGGACATGGAACCCCAGGATAAACAAGGTCAGGGTGGTGCCAAGTTCAGGATGCAGGGCTGCCTCAGAGTTCTTGTAGTTTCCACCAAAAGAAGTGGAAGTCATGAGAAAGAGCAGCATTTTGTGTGGGTTCTGGGAATTGCTCATGGACGTGGGTTGTTGAGAAACCTGGAGGTTGCAGTATGTGTACCTGTGTGCAAGCTCCATGTAGGGGAGACTTGGAAAAAGTACAGAAGTATAAACAAGGGGGCTGGAGTGGTGGCTCAGTGAGTATGGCACTTGCCTGGCATGCATGCATAAAGACTTGGGTTTGAACCCCAGAACCACGCATACAACCAAGTGTTGGAGCATTGAAGGCCACACGAAAAACTAAATAAAATTGACTTTCTCTCTCTCTTAAAAAAATATAAATAGTATATTCTGTGCAAGAGGCAGTGAAGCCTTTTAAGACGATTATCCGTAGTTTATCAAAATCAAAATCAACTAGTGAGCCAACAGGATGACCCTTCAGGCTCTATGCTACAGAGACTGTTCCAAGCTGGACACCGGGGACTCAAGTTCACCTTCTGAGAGCAACCCCAGCACCAGCTTTCTCTTCCAGACCTGCTGGGAGGCCCACTAGAAAGCAATTTGAGATAAAAGGTGCCATAGATCCCTTGGTATTGTTTGGAATAAGTCTTCAAATTTCGAGGAGAGCAGGAAGCTTGTTCATGTTGAGACTGTCCTCAAAAAAAGACAAAGTAAGTGGCAAGTCCCTTTATGACTCTGTTTTTCCCGACAGAACTTTCACACAGATAATTTTGTTTCTCTTAAAAAAATACATTAGCTGCTGTGAATATTGAAGTTAGTTTCCATAGTTCAATAGGATATAAATAAAGAGACCCAGTCAATTCAAGGTTGTAATTTGAGAATTCACCATTATTTAGATTCTATGAGGATTGAAACATGAATAAAAATGACCTGAGGTCATGGCACTATTTCCAATTAAAAAATAAAAAAAACAGCTTTGAAAAACGATGCTGCATATTTAAAACTCATGTCTCTTGGTGCCTGGGGATTGGATGCTCCACACAGCACCTGGAATTTGTAGGTATTAACAGGTAGGATAGTCCTTAGGAGCATGTGCTTATCTCCTGCAATTTTGGTAACACTGTTGGGCACATCGATTGCTCTGTTTTCTGCATTTTACAGTGTGAATTAAGGAATCAATAATTAGGCGTAAGGGCATCTGATTTACAGAATTAGCCTGATGCCCAGAGATTCCCAGGTGCACATGGATCAGGTCCCTTTGTCACTCAGGTCTCAGATTCTTCGTGACAGCTTCATCTAAAGCAACCTCCATTCAGTCACTACCATGATATTCTATTTTGTTTCCTGCATATTTCTTGTAACCTGAATTCATTTCTGACATTTTTTTCTTCTATGCCCCCTCCATGGTGTAAGTCCCAGGAGCAGCAAGCTGTGCTACATGGGCCTGATTCAGCCCACCCTTGTTTTTACGTGTCCTGAATGCTAATGACACACTTCTCAGTTTTAAGTGGTTGAAAGCAATCAAGATTGTGTGACATACGAAAGTTATGAGAAATTCAAATTTCAGTGTCCCTATATAGCAATGTATTGAAACGCTGCCACACCCTTTCATTCATGTGAGGTCTTTGGCTGCTTTTGGGCTATAATATATAATGCTAGAATTGAGTTCTTTCAACAGAGACAGGGACTGTGTCCAAAAAGCTTGCAATATTTACTAAGGTGCCCTTTACAGAAAAAGTCCGTTGATCCCTCTCCGCCCAGCCCAAACCTGGTGGTTCCCGGTGCTCAATAAACGTTGCTGATGAACTAATGAAGAGCAGGACCTGGGAAGAGCTATTTCCAAATGTCCCTTCTCTGCTACTAATAAACAAGAAAGAGTAACAAATGAACCCAAATTAAGTCCTACCTCCCCAATATGCTCCCCAACAATCAAATTGGGAACTTCTAAGGCAGGATGCGGTCTGCTTGGGAGTTGGGCTTAGGGATTCTTTGAGAGAGATGGCAAAGTTCTGTCTCAGGAATGTCATGTATTCCAGGTTCCAATTTCTAGAAACTGGGCACTCTGTTTCCCTTTGGTCTAATACATTTTCTCTAACCCAGCTCTTTTTTTCTCCAGATTCTTTTTAAGAGAGAGGGTCAATGAGAGAGAAAGAGAGAGAGAGAGAGAAAGAGAGAGAGAGAATCCATTTCATTTAGTTTTTCACGTGGTTTTCATAGCTCTAACACTTCATTGTGTATATGGTGCTGAGGTTCGAACCCGCATACTTGTGAATGCCAGGCAAGCGCTGTAGCCACTGAGCCACTGTTCCAGCCCATTTTTTTCTCTCCATATTTTTAACTGTAACCTGACTAAAGATTCAGCTCTGGTCTTTGCCACTCAAACTCAGCTCCCCTCCCTTCCATAAAATGCCAGCCTCTTAATCCTGCTGATACAAAGGCCCATGTAACCAGGAGAGTAGGTTCAAAAAAGTCCGTGGTACAAAAAGACAGTCTGAAAATAACAAGGGGAGGAATGCACTGGTGCATCTGCTCACACACAAAGTTGCTAGGGAAACACTGCGGTTCCTTTCAAACTGCCACCTCCATCACATTCATAAAGAATTGACAAGTGACCTTTGCCTCCTCTTTGCCTGCCTGCCTGCCTTTTACCGGGCGCACAAGAGCCTTATGTCTCGACTGATGCTTTTGATAGGCAGATTTTCAGGTTCCACGCTGTCTGCCTGGATGAGGGGGAGTCTTGTTTTCTGGTTCTGCTAGGAGCTAGAAAATCTTTTCCAAGCAACACCTCCGTTCTGAACCAACTGGAAGGTACATTTTCACATCTGAACTTGGCATCTACAGTCCTGAGGAGAAAAATGACACATTTGTTGCATTATTTAAATATTCCTGCTGAACGCCAAATTAAAAATATCCATTAAAGGTTTATTTGATATCTTTCTAATTATTGCCCATTGCGCATTTGACAAATTATTTACACATTTTAATAATTGCAACTTTCTTTGGAAGTGACACAAAAACAATTACTTTTTCCAAATTCCACTGTGTATATGCTTTTGAAACTACATAGCCATTAAAAACAGTCTGTCGAATTAAAGGTTGGGCAATTAATTAAGTGCAAATTCTGTAAAACTGGACCAAGGAGAAAATTCATCAAACCTATGAAATATGACCTATCTTGTCCAAAAGACAAATATGTTTAAACAAAAGATGAAAATTGATGACAAGAGTACGGGTAGCAAAATGCACAGAGAGCAGACATAAGACAGCTGCGCTGGCGTTCAGCATGTTGGGTTCAGCCTCACAGATTCACGATTCATTACCTTCACCGTCTTGTAAAACTTTCCATAGTTAATCTCCAAAGTACTGGATCTGGGACAATAAAAGTTCTCAACAACACTTGGAAGGCTTCATAGTAATGATCTACTGGCCATTACAGGAAGCCAACTAAATGCCACCTCAGGTGTGTGTGGTAGCCTGAGGATAGGTGTCCCTAGGACAATCGCATCCCATGCACCTGAGACAACTTCTGTTTCTCTTGTAGGAATGTCTTTTTGCCTCTATCAAAAGCCCCATTCCACTTCTGTCTAGAAAGGACTCTGCCCATATGAAGACTTTGACTCTTCTGATGAACAAGCCCTGCATGGCTTAGGAGTACACAGCAGGAGCCATCGGAAAGCAGGGCACTGGTTTAAATGGGATGTGTCCATCAGGGGCCCCATTTGCATATATTGCAAGTTCCAGATGTTGTATCTGTGCATTCAGGTTCACAAATCAACATCAGTGCTGGCACAAAGTGAGTGGAAGAGGGAGGCGGGTGTGGACTTCGGGGATCGTTAAGGATACAGGCTGTTATTTCCATATTAAAATGTAATGGTCTCATTAAAGTAAAAACCACTGTTAAACTTGATTGAGTAAATTAGTTAATTAGCCATAGCATCCACGTGGTCCTCCAGGGCATACCTCTATTCCTAAGAAGCCCAGCAAATGCATGCTCAGCTTGGGGGATCTTATCCAGGGAAGGAGAGCACTCACTGTAGACTGGCATATTGCAGCATCATACGGAAGAAGTCGAAAGCTAGAAGGTGAGGGTGTGACTGGGTGTTAAAGGAAGATGGAAATAGCCCGCCAATGAAAGAAGGTAGATTTTATTTTTAAGCTAAAATCTCTGAAGATAATCTCTGATAAGCAGTTTGTCAAGTGACTTTTTTAGCCAACTCAATAAAACACGTACTTTCTTGCATATTTTGCTTTTCTTTCCTTCTCTTTGCTTGAATATCCAAAGATATCTCCGTAGGGCTGGTTGAAACTTTTCAAAAGCTTTTCTGGGGACGTCGTGTTTGGGAAAGCAGCGCTCACCCAGGGCTGCAGTGAGCTGAGGGTGAGCTAGTGTGTGGGGGGGTGGGGAAGAAGGAGACTCAGGAAGCTTCTCCAGTACGCCTGCCCGATGCCTGCTTTTGAAATGCTGGTTTCTGTTAAGTTGGCTACCTGTGTCGTAAATAACCAGACTGTTCTGGAAAGAAGTCAGCCTCGATTCCGGACCTACCTTAGTTTCTGCAAATATAAAATGAGGATAACAATAATAAACTACCTCCTGGTGTTGTCAGAATGCTTGAAATGTGACTAAGGGAATGTGCTCAGAACAGGTCAGTGTGCAGGAAGCTCCTCTAAGGATCAACGCTTATTGTAACTGAGCATAAAAAAAAGGGTGGGGTAGGGTGAAGCAAGGCCCACCAGTATGCAGCCAGAGCCTTGGTCAGCAGGTTACCTCCCAGGCAGGCTTTGTCGTGAATGCTGTGCTCATTTCAGGGGACCAGGGGTCCCCAGACACTGAGTAAGCAGCAGGAAGCCTGGTGTTGGCCCCATGTGTTGCCTAATGGGAGCTGGAGTGGAGAACCGTACTGGGTAGGGTCTTTCTTGCTGATGGGTGTGTCAAGTTCGGAACCACGATAATCCTGTCTTGTGAATCCCAGCTGTAGAGGGATCAGAACGAACTCCACGAAGTCACAAGTTTCCAATTCTGCAAATATGCCGACAAAATCAACACAGGTGCATTAAGATAGATTGGAAACCGTAATCTAGAGCCCGAATAGCCTGTATATATTTTTCATATTTATGGCAATACATACAAGTGCTCTAATCATTCACCTATCACTTTCCCCAAAAGAATAGACCTAAAGAAGCATAGTGATTATTATTTGAAAGTTACCATAATTGGTAAATTTGTTGATCACTGTGGGTGTTGCACATCTGGGCTGATGGCACAAGTTAAAGCTGAACAGTGAGCCAGAACTTGAACATGCCTGAACTAGCTTTGTTGTCCCTAGTGGGGTATGGTACATATGTGTATACATATCATAAAAATATGCTTTTATATTTTGTGGTTGTAACCCCTCCCCCAAAAAAAGAACTTGGTGAAGGACTTTAGAAGATGTAATTCATTTGGGAAGTTCAGACAGGATGCATTGTGAAGGATTGAGGAAGTGGGACAGGGAAGGGGGGAGAGCCAATATATAATCTAAAAACTATACAACCATGGAAAATGGTTTCCTAAAGCAAACCAGGCCAGGCTAATGATTTTGGAAACTATTGGTTTGGAATGAAGGCCAGATGTGACGATGCCTCACGGTGTTTACTGGGTGCTCGTGTGCTGGGTTAGAAGAGCTTTCTCACATCCCCCATCTGAAGGACTGCATAATGCAGGTGCTAATGTTACCCCATCAGACAGATGAGGAGATTGAGGCACACAGAGAGAGAGACAGTACCAGGCAGGTAAGAGGCACGGTTCAGACTTGAAATGAAGCGGTTTGAGTTCAGAGCCCCTGGTCTCATCCCCCTGCCACCCCACACTCTGTTAGCTTCCATCCCTTTGTCAGTGGTCCTGGCCTCAGAGTGGCTCGGAGTCAGGTGGCCTGGGTTTGGTTCCAGTTGCTTCGTCATTACGTGTGTGATCTTATAAAACCTTGTCTCTGTCTCAGCTTCCGTGTCCACGTGGAGGCCATGGGGCTGTTTGTATGTGCGGGTAGTTGGGGGTGTCCTGCTCCATCTTACCAGGTGCTCTGCTGTTTGGAGCACGGTCCCCAGGCCTTCTGATGGCCGCTCCCTTCCAGCACAGGAGCCCCTAACCGCTGCCCTTGTCGGGCTGTATGAGCAGCTCCACCAGCTTGTGAGTGTGCAGAGTGAAGTCCTTGAGAATTTAGGAGCTGGTGGGGAGACGCTCCAGCCTCCTTGTCCCTGGGGGACAGTTCCATATTCCAGTCTCTCAGAAAGTCCTCAGTTGGACTGAGTCCAGACCTTCAGTGGCGGTGGCACCATCATAGCCCCCTCTCTTGACTTCTCTCCTTCCTCGAATCTCTTCCTCAATCCTTCACTGTGCCCCACCCTAACTTCCCAAATAAATAACCTCCTTCCAAATATTCAGGAGTCTCCTTTGGGGAGAATCCAAGCAAAGACACCAACTCTCAATAAAATGGGTATGTAGTGTAGACGCCCAAATAACCACCTGTTGTCTTATTTGTTTTTATGTCACTGTACGAAATTGCAACGTAATTGGGAAGACGTAATGAAGAGTCTGATTCAGTTTTTGATGTTTGCTGACTTTTTTTGTTTTAATAAGAAATTTATTTGTTGAACAATCAAACATGCTTCTAATGAAACAATATAATATATATATACAAATTCTGAAAATTAGATTTACCCCCAAGAGACCCCCCCCAATTACCCACCCTTATCCCTCCCCGCCCCTGCTTCCCAATACATCTCTACAGTTGCATTAGGTTGTATGTCACTACACCTTTTCAATATTAAAAGCGTGAGAAGTGACCTCCTTTCTCAATGGCCAGGTCTAGCTCCAGCTGCCACAGATGAGTGAAGACATTCGACCCTTGGCCTCATTCATCCTTCTTCCCCGTGAGCCCCACATTTGAGCTAACTGGTCCAGACAAGTCCTCAAATCATGCGGCATGGAGGTTAAAACTGCACAGGGGACTCCTCACTTGTGCCCACCTCCCCATCACCAAGAATACCCCGAGTCAGCTCCATTCCTGCCTGCTCAAGGAATTCTGGGCGCGCGTGGAAGCCGGTCTCGCTCTCCGCAGAGTGCTTCATTCCATGGGAACAAACCTTTTCATAATGCTGCATGTGTGTGCAGTGTCGTGGCATCTGAATCAAGTTTGGGACCGAGTCCATCTTGTTCTTGTGGAGTGGACACAATGGGAGGGATTCTGTTCTTTATCACAAAAAGCATCACAGGAGTCCCTGAGATCCAAAGCTGCAGGGAGCTTTAAAAATCGCTGCTGTTCATCTCAGGAGAGGCCCCTAAGGCAGTAGTGCACACTCAGGGCCGGGCTGGAGGGCGGCCAAGGTCGAGGCCTCGGTCAGAGGGGGGTCTCTGTCCCTCTCCCAGCAGCAAGAGCAAAGAGATGTGGGTGCACGCCCTCTGTGTTTAAAGGAAAAGATGCTTTGTAAAAACTTTGTGACATTGGACATTGTCACAGACTGGGATTTTAATGAGGACAATTAGTATTCCAATGTACAACCTACATTAATTTTTCGCAGGTCAAAACTGTATTTGAGGCTTAGACAATGAATAAGCTAAAAATAATGGTGCTCGAAAATGTGATGAAAGCATCAGTGTTTGGATTCCTAACTCACTGGTGGTGGAAAGAGCATCTACGCCTTGGTATTTGTAATGTTGGAAGAGCGGCCCAAATCCAGGACACTGGACCTGAGTTATGTGACTCTCTCCCTTGTCTCCAGACCTCGATTTATAACAGCCAAGCATGCATGCATGGGGAAATGTAAAGTGAAGGCTGCTTGCTTCACAAGCTTGTGATTTTGATTTTTATCCTTAGTTTAATTTAACAAAGATTTCCTCACTTCTTAGTGGGTAATGAGGGGAAGTTTTTTTGTAAAGACTATAAAATCCACATTTCACTCTCTAGACGAGTTTTAAATAATAACAAATTCTGCTTAGAACATTCGTATTTTGGACATTTAAATATGAATGCTAAGAGTCAAGAATGCTGACAGTAGTTGCTAGGGACAACATTATATAGATTTATTCATTTACTATATATATTTATATATAAATACATAAGTGAAGTTGGAATGTTGCAAATAGAGTTTTTATGTATTTAGTGTACGTTTATGTGTGTATATAAATACAAACACGAGTGAAGTTAGTTTGTTACCAATAGAGTTTTTTTTTTCCACAAATAGCTTTAAAACCAATGTAGTCTTTCACGCAAAGATCACAAAGAAGTCACTAACGGGAGAGGTGCAGGTGACATAGTTTGGACTCCCTGTTAAGCTGTAATCATGAAAAATTATTTTTCAAGGGGAAAAAAAGAAATCAGGATCCCAAGATGTTCAAATTCTGCTGCTCTTGCTCTGTTTGGCAGTGCGCATGTCTGAGACAAATGAATGAATGAAATCATTTTCACCAGAAGACAAATGGGCAGAGATGGAAATGAAAGGAACCCTGCGCCGTTGCCTCTGTGACAGCGTCTCCTGCGACCGCAATGCTGGGCCTTGGCTGGCAGGGGCAGTGGGTGGTGGACACCTCCGCCTCCCAGCGCCCAGCATCGGAGTCTGGAGTTGAGTTCTGCAGCCTCCCTGCGGCCCTCAGGAGCCTCCACCCCAGCTGCCTCCACCCCAGATGCACACCTTAAGGAAGGTTCGTCCTTCACCATCTCACTTTCCTGGCTCCTTCATGATTCTTGGTGGGGTCACCTTCTATTCAGTTCCTCTTCTTGACATCTGCTGCTCGGGCAACCCAACATAAGATTTCTCCAGGGATAACTTTGAAATTTGTTTGGTGCCCACCCCCACTTTTTAAAAAATCTATTCTTCCTTTCCTCTCTCCCTCCCTTATTTTCTCACTCATGTTTTTAAAAGAGAGAGAGGGATAGTGAGAGAGAGAAGAGAGAATCAATTTTATTTAGTTTTCCATGTGGCTTTTGATGCTCCGACACATCATTGTGTACGTGATGCTGGGGTTTGAACCTGCGTCCTCACGCGTGCCAGGCAAGTGCTGTAACCTCTGAGCCACTGCTTCAGCCCTCTCACTCATATTTTTAATACCAGCTCTATGTATCTACTGTGTGAGGTGCTAGAAGCTTCAAGTCAAATAGACTGTGGGAGGCAGAGAGAGAGAGAAAGAGAGAGAGGGGAGAGTTATAGAAATCACCAAGTTCAATGTCTATGAATTCAAGGTTTACAAAAATGAGAGAAAGAAATGTTAGAGGGCCCAGGCTGCCATTCTGTTCAATAACTGCAGACCCCGCTGGAGTGTGAGATGGGGACAGGGGCTCGAGTGTTCTCAGCAAGCCCCAGGCCACCTGTGCCCCTCGCAGAACATCTCCGCATGTGATTGATTCTCACAGTTAGGATTCAGCGTGTTTCTGTTTCAGGCCCTGTGCTGGCTGAATACAGGTCGAGTCCTTTGGGAGGTGCTCACCGGAGTGTGCCATCTACCCAGCGCTCACCGAGAGCATGCCATCTTCCCAGCGCTCACCAGAGCATGACATCTTCCCAGCGCTCACCAGAGCATGCCATCTTCCCAGCGCTCACCAGAGCATGACATCTTCCCAGCGCTCACCAGAGCATGCCATCTTCCCAGCGCTCACCAGAGCGTGCCATCTTCCCAGTGCTCACGGAGAGCGTGCCATCTTCCCAGCGCTCACGGAGAGCGTGCCATCTTCCCAGTGCTCATGGAGAGCGTGCCATCTTTCCAGCGCTCACGGAGAGCGTGCCATCTTCCCAGTGCTCATGGAGAGCGTGCCATCTTCCCAGCGCTCACCAGAGCATGACATCTTCCCAGTGCTCACGGAGAGCGTGCCATCTTTCCAGCGCTCACGGAGAGCGTGCCATCTTCCCAGTGCTGGAGGAGAACCCAGCACTGACGGAGCAGCAGTGCGCCTTCTGCATCTTGGGCTTCTTTTAGGATTTGGAAGGCTAAGTTTTCCCTAATAATCTTTGCTGCAGGCTCTGACTTTTTAACCCGATTCACACGGGACTGCACTCTCACTACAGTGGGACGTGGTAAGAACTTTCCAGAAGGGGTTTGCTGATGGATATCATGGGGACAGAGGCAGACAGGACCAATGCTGGCTGGTCAGATGAGGGAAGATTTCTCAGAGCACTTGACGCTTGAGCTGGATTTTGAAAGATAAGTAGACATTTCCTAATATTTGGGGAAAGACAATAAATGCACCTCTTAAAATTCGACCGCAGTGCTGTTGACTTTGCCTCCCTATCCCAGCCCAGACCTTGCGGTTTCCTGCCATCAGCAGCAGAGACCATCTGTACTGTGCAAAATTTGGTGAAGATTTGTTTACTGAGACCGCTTTCTTGGGTGCTGGTTCGAGACATCTGATATTTAGTAGGACTCTCCTGCCTATTCATTTTGCCTCTGAAAGATGCATGAGTCGGGGTTCTCCGGGAAGCAGATGTGAAGGTGGCTTGAGACACTCATGAGGCTTGTCAGGGGCAATGCCCACAGAGGGGCCTGGGGTGGGGTCTGGGCGAGATGCTGGGGACCAGTCCACTGAGGCGCAGTTCTGATTCTGGTGAAGGAGAGGAGGCGGGCGGGGAGGTTGGTGGAAACCTCAGACAGCAGGACTGCTGTGAGGATGTGTGCAAAGCCGGTGGGCCCCGTGACCTGTCCGAGCCGTCCCACATCCCCAGGGTCCGCGTCTCCCGCAGCTAGGGAAAGGGTGGCTCCTTTGGGAACCTGATGA
>PVKS010024672.1:0-30812 GCA_004027875.1 Aplodontia rufa | reverse complement strand
GGGGGATGGGGAGGGGGGAAGGTATATGAAGAACTCATAGGAGTCTGGAGATTGGGAAGATGGGAGAACCATCCCAGAAGCCGATGTCATTCCTCCACAAACTACCCATTTAACGTGTGAGTTCTTCTGGGGGAAACTGCAACAAGTGAAACCAAGGTGGTTTATCTATGCTTTGGCATGACCCCTGGATAACAAAGTTTATATACATTGATTGCTACTGTTTTGATAATGTTTCCCCCTCAACTGTATTTCTATATACTTCTAATAAAAAAAATAAAATAAAGTTACACCCTCAATGACCTACCTTCCCAGGCCATACCCTACCAGCCTATAGTTACTAGTTAATCTCCGTCAGAGGATTAACTTACTGATTGAATCAAGGCCCTCATAACCCAATTTTATCTCAGCCTTCCCAAATTGTCACACATGAGCTTTTGAGGGATAAACCATTACATCAATCAAGTTAATATTATATTAAAGATATTAAACAATTACTGAAAGCTTTTTTGTTTGTTATCTCCTTAGATTTGTATTTTAACATATCCAAGGAGATTTTTTCTGAAGGATTTAATCACCAGGTCTCAATACAGGTCTGATCAACATCCTAGAATAAGAGGGTGTAGGTCACAAAAAGGAGAAAAATCAATAGTGTTTATGGATGTTAGTATTTGAATCACAAACAATTTTCACTTCATAATAAGAATATACTTTCAAATTAAGTTGTAAGTTTCAGCTAACATGTTGTTTTTATGAGCTACTTTTATAACATGTTAAAAAATTTCAACAAAGCATTAGAAGTTTTATTTCATTGGTGATAGACATGAGGTTACTATCATATTCAAGAAATAGTTTATAAAACTGCAATCACACAAATTTGACAGAGTACATTAGAATTTTGTTAAGTTAAATAGATGACAATTTTTAGAAGCCTCATACAATCTACACTGAACACATTATTTTATAGTCAAGAAATCATTTTCTTCCAAAAACAAATCCAATGATATTAAAAGGTTCAAGTATTTCCTGATTGAAAAGTGCAGATTTAATAGCTGTGCAGATGCATGATTTTTTAAAAATTATGATTTAATAAAAATGTCTTTATTCTACTACAATAACTATATGTAATTTTTCCTCTCATATTTGCACATATTTCATTTTTGTATTTGTTCAAAATTTATGCATTCGTATTTCTCTATGCATATGTGTATATGATTGTGTATGGAATGTATTAATCATTATCAATTAAACAATCTGTTTATCTAGATATCTACAATAACATAAGTACTAAGAAGAGCATGGAAGAGATGTGTGGAATGCTCTCATTTTCTAAAATCTCAACAGAGAGTGTGAAGCAGGTTCACTATTCACAGATATTAACTCCAGGGGAAGATTTTAATCACCGTGCCAGTACTGTGCACTGGTATGGATACACTTGTTTGAGTCCAGGAAGACAGTATATTCAGGCAACAACTGATACAACTATATTACTTACAAATAGACAGGAAAGGGTGTAGAGCTGTGCAGTGAGTGGGTGAGACAGTCCCCAAAGTCTCAGGAAAATTGCTCAGAGTGGATAAGTCTTGTCTGTATAAGCTTTTCATTCTGTCCCTATTGATGGATATCAAAGACTCTGGAGTCTGATTATTGTGCACCAAAGGTCATTTGGCACTCTGAGTTAAAGTGTCATAAGACAATTGTTCTAGGAGGAATGAGGAGAGCCCTGGCTTTTCCAGACAATTCTTCCTTATCTTAGTATGTTGAATTCACAGGAGATTATTAGGTTATGTTTTGGAACTATAAACTAGAGTGAGGAGAAAGAATTGGATTGACAAAGGCACTCTGGGATTGGCCTTCAGGAAAAGTAACAAAACTAATTGCTGAAAATTTTCTACATGGTGATTAAGAAAATTATTGACAGGCTGGAGAGGTGGTTCAGCAATAGAGTTCTTGCCTGGCATGCATGAGGACCCAGGTTTGATTCCCAGCAGTACATATACAAGGTAGAGGAAAAACATAAATCCAGGTGACTTTCTGTCATTCATGTCACTTATTCCTATGTCACATTCACCCAATCTGATTTCGTTAATGCTTCTTTAAAGAAACAACTGTCTTTTAGAAAACTAAAATTAAGAAAAGTAAATAATGCATATTTAATTTATATTCCTTGTTCTTCCATACTCTATATAAGTTTTAATTTTCAGTTTCTCATATACATGATTTTACTTCTGGTTGAAGAACATTTTAAAAACATTTCTTGACCATTGTCTTTTACCTTGTACAATCAACTCAAAAATTATCAATCCGTTCCTTATAAGTATACTTGTGATTTGCAAATAATAAAAATATAAATATATAAAAAATAGTTGTAAACATAATACTTTTTTAGAGATATTGTGGGAAGGGGAAGGGAGGGATAAGAGTGGGTAATTGGGGAGCACTCCTGGGGATAATTCTAATATCCAGAATCTATACATATTTTATATTATTTTGCTAAAAACTTATATGGTTGTTTTATAATAAATCTCTCAATAAAAAAGTGAAATGCCAAAAAAATAATAACCTAACACTGGAAATTCTTGCACAGGTTTACATGATAAATATTAGGATTAAACATGAGTAAAAATGTATGAACAAAGGAAAATTTTGGCTTCAAATTATCAAAGAAAATAGTGCATACAAGACTTGGAAGATTTGACCTTGTTACTATTTGATAAGCAAGCTGGAAAATGAGAAGTGTTGGTCATAATAATTTGAGGGGAAAATCAATATCAGCAGCAATTCTATAAAATAAAAAAGTGAGAAAATACTTAATTTTTGCATATCCTTAACATGTCCAGACAAAGGAAAGTATTATTAAAGCTTACACACTGTATTCAATGCTGTTATACTTACTGTTTTCCAGATGAGGCCAAATGACTTTCTAATCTTTTATATGTTTGATTGCTAATAAAAAATTTCAAACCAAATCTTACTTATAAAATACGTACTTCTACAGTATGAAAGTCACAGTCTTCCTGCTCCTTCATCAATTATTCGCTTACTCCAGACACTAGCAAATGGGAATGTGTCTAGATATGGCTGCACAGGGTGAGAATATTCTTACATCCCTAATGAAATAGTTGAAGGAAAGGAGGAGACATACATTCAGAGAAGAATATTAAGTTGGAGTCACATAAGATAAATTGAATGGCCTCATCCCCAATTTAAAGGTTCTAATTCCAAGAACCTAAGAATGTAACCCAATATCGAAATGGTAACTGAAGAGTTATTAAATTAAAACAAAACCTTTAGGATGGAGTAGTCATGATAATCCAGTATGACTGGTATTCATATAAGAAGAAAATTCACACCATAGTTTTCAAGCAGAGTACAAACATGAGGAAAAAAGGCATGAGCATCTATTAGTAAAGGAGAAGACTTTAGGGAAAAAGAACTCTACTAGCTCCTTGACCTTGGGGTTCCAGTCTCCAGATCATAGAAAAAATACACCATGTTGTTTAAGTCATTCAGACTGTTATAGCAGCCCTAGAAAACTCATAAACCGATATAGGGATAATTTTTTTTTAAAAAACTACAACTTTATATATTTATTTTTCTCTTTCTTTTATTTATTTATTTTTATTAGTTCATTATAGCTGTATATAATTATGGAATTTGTTGTCACATATTCATAGATGCATACAGCAATACATCTTGGTTAATATTCCCAACCCAGCACCCCTCTAACTCCATCCTTGTATGCCTCAAACCCTTGACTCTCTTCTGAGTCCTACATTTTTCCTGAACTACCCAAGAACAGTTACATAATTCTTATTCATATGAAGAACAATTTTTATATACATGACTACAGTATATACACTGATATAATTCTAAATGCTTGGAATGTACCTTGCTTTATCTTAGTTCCAACATTTCTTTTTCTCCTCCTCTCTTCCTATCATCCCTTGTAATTTTTTATTATTTGACAATAGGATTAAATATTTACATTTTTATAAAGTGATGTAGTATACCTTGTTCAAATATTTTATGTAGTATTTTACAGCTGTATCTCATAAATATTAGTATATTACATTTTTGGTCTATGGTTGTAATACATGAGCTTGTCTTATCTTTTCCCCAAGTCTGAGTTTAGCTCCAGCCTCCACAAATGAGGGAAAACATTTCATACTTGACTCTTTGGTTCCACTAACTTTGCTGAGCATGATTTCTTCCATTGGCTTCCATTTACCTTCAAAGGCTATAATTTTGTTGTTTCTAATAGCTGAATAGACCTCCAGTGTGTGTGTGTGTGTGTGTGTGTGTGTGTACCATATCTTTTGGATTCAATCATCCAGTGAGTGGCATGTGGCTGGGTTGGTTCCATAATTTACCCATTGCAAATTGAACAGCTATGAACGTAGATTTTGCTCTGTAGCTGTCATGTGCTGATTTTAACTGCTCTGGGAAAATATCCAGAGGACGGATAGCTTGGTCATATAGTGGATCCAACCCTAATTATTTGAGGAGTCTCCACACTGCTTTCCAGAGCAGCTCAACCGGTATGCAACACCACCAACAGTGTCCTAGTGTTCCTACCTCCCCACAATACTTCCAACATTTGGTATTGTTCGTATTCTTCATCTTTGCCAGTCTGACTGGAGTGAAGTGAAATCTTAAGGTAGTTTTGATTTCCATCGCTCTGATTACCAGTGATTTAGAACACTTTCCCATGTATTCATTGGCTTGCTCAGTTTCCTCTTTTGAGCAGTTTGTTTAGCTCTCTGGCTCATTTATTGATTGGATTGTTTGTGTTCTTGTTGTTGAGTTTTCTGTAAATGATGGATATTAGTCCCCTGAGAAAGAGAGTGATCACAGGCCATGATTCTCTCCCATTTTCTAGCTTGTCTCTTGACTATTTTGAATAACTCCTAAGCTAACAAATAGTTTTTAATTTAAAGACATCCCACTCATTAATTTTTAATTTAATTCTTTCCCTTTGGGAGTCTTGTTGAGCAATCAATGCCAACTGCTATATGCTGGAGTGTTGGTCCTTATTTTTCTTCTAACAGTTGTGTGGTAGCTATTTTAATTCCTAATTCCTTGATCCGTTTAGATTTAATTTTTGTGCAAGGTGAGAGATAATTATCTGATTTCAGTTTTATGGAAGTGACTATCCAGTTTGTCCAACAGCATTTGTTGAATAGGCTGTCTCTTCTCCATGTTATATTTTGATCCCCTTTGTCTTAGATCAGATGTTTAAAGATATGTGGATTTCTCTCAGAGTCTTCTATTCTAATCCTTTGATCTTCACTCCTATTTCCATATAAAACCATGCTGTTTTTAATACTACAGCTCTATACTATAATTTTAGATCTGGTATTGCAAAACCACTTCTTTCCTCTTTTTGGATTAGTAATGTTTTGTCTGTTCTGGGTTTCTTGTAGTTCCAAATGAATTTGAGAATTGCTTTTCCTATATCTGTGAAGAATGACATTGGAATCTTGATGGGGATTGCATTGTACCTGTATAGTACTTTTGGCAGAAAGGCCTTTTAGTTATATTAATTCTACCTAACCAAGAGAATGGAACATTTTTCCATCTTCTCAAGTCTCCTTCAATTTCTGTTTTCAGTGTTCAATATGTTTTAGTGTAGAGCTCTTTTACTTCTCTTATATTAATTCCCAAGTGTTTTATTCCTGTAGAGGATATTGTGAATGAAACTGATTTCCTGATTTCTTCTTTTGTCCTAATATTGCTAGTTTATAGAAAAGCTATTGATTTATGGTTATTGACTTTATAGCCTGCTACTTTGCCAAATCTATTTATTAACTCTTATAGTATTCAGGTGGAGTTTTTTTGATCTACCAGATGTGGGTTCATGTCATCAGCAAAAAGGGATCATTTGATTTTCTTTTTTATTATTCTCATCCCTTTTATTTCCTTCTCTTGCCTGAGTGCACCAGCCAGGGTCTCAAGGACTATACTGAATAAAAATCTTGAGAGTGGGCAGCCTTGTCTTGAGTTTATTGGAAATACTTTCAACTTTTCTCCATTTAGTATTATACTAGCTGAGGGTTTGGCATACATGGCCTTCATAAAGTTAAGATAAGTTGCTTTGATCCTTTTTTCTCTAGAGTTTTGAGCAGAAATAGGTGCCGGATTTTATTGAAGGCCTTTTCTGCTTCTATTGAAATGATCATATGATTTTTGTCCTTAGTTCTTTTTAAGTGATGAATCACATTTATTGATTTGTGTATGTTGAATCAGTCTTGCATACCTGGAATGAAGCCCACTTGATCATGATGACTTATCTTGATGTGTTTTTTGAAGTCAATTTGCAAGTACTTTATTAAGGATTTGTTTGTCACTGTTCATCATGGATATTGGTTTGTAGTTTTTTTTTTTTTCAATGTGTCTTTGTTGGGTTTCAGTATCAGAATTATGGTTGCTTCAAAAAAAGTGTTTGGGAGAGTTTCCTACTATTCATTTTCTTGGAATAGCTTAATAATAAGAGGTGTTAGGTCTTCTTCAATGTTGTGGTTTAAACAGAGCAGGGAATCCATCTGGTCCCGGGGACGTCTTTGGAATACTTTTAGTTGCTATATGGATTTCAGTATGTTTATTGGGCTCTTTAGGATTTCAATTTTATCCTGTGTCAGTTTGGGGATGTTTTATGTGTCTAAAAATTTCTCCATGTCATCTAGATTATCTGATTTAGAAGAGTATAGTTTTTCAAAATATGCTCTAATAATCTGTTTTATTTCAATGGGGTCAGTGATGATTCCCCCTTTTTGTTGGTGATTTTGATGATTTTTTTTTGATTCTTTCCTTCTTTTAGTTACATTAGCTAGGGGGTCTTTCAATTTTATTTTCGTTTTCAAAGGACCAGCTCTTATATTAGTCAACTCTTTTTTCTTTTTCTTTTTTTGTTTGTTTTTCTCAATATCTTTGATTTCAGCATTGATCTTCATTATTTCTTGTCTTCTACTGGCTTTGGCATTAGATTGTTTTTCCTTTTGTAGATATTTTTGTTTGAGCATAAGCTTATTTGTTTGGGACCTCTCCTGATTTTTAATGTAGACATTCATTGCTGTAAATTTTCCCCTTACGAATGCATTCATGGTGTCACAGAGGTTTCCAAATCTTGTGTCTTCATTCTCATTCTCTTCCAAAAATTCCTTAATTTCTCTTCTCATGTCTTCTTGGATCCATTCTTCTTTTATAGGGTGTTATTCAATCTCCATGCTTATGTGTGTTTTCTGCTATGGTTTTTCTGTTAACTACTAGGATCATGGCATTATGCTCTGATAAGATACATTAAATAATATCTACTTTGTTAATTTGGCTGAGAATTCCTTTGTGAACTAGAATATGATCTATTTTGGGGGGAAAATCCATGTGCTGCTGAGAACAAGTTATACTCTGCCAATTTTGAATGGAATATTCTGTAGATATCTGTTTGATATATGGTGTTGTTCACACTGGAGAGCTCTTTATTGTTTTTTTGTTTTGATGATCTGTCAATTGGTGATAGTGGAGTATTAAAGTCTTCCAGTACTATCATTTTGAGGTCCACAATTTGTTTTATGTCTTGAAGTAATTTTCCCACATACTTGTGGGTATTGGTGTTTGCATAGTGTATATTTACTGTATTATTTCCTCCTGTCGTGTTTTTCTCTTTACTAGGATGTAGTGGCATGCTTTATCTCTTCTGTTAAATTTATGTTTGAAATTCACTTTGTCAGATATAAGAATTGTAAGTCCATCTTGCTGTCTTGGGTTGTGTGTCTGGTAGATTTTATTCCATACTTTATCCTTAATCTGTTGAGGTAATTATCTGTAAGGTGGGTTTCCTGAAAATAGTTTGAGTTTTGTTTATTGACACAATCTGCTAGTATGTGTCTTTTGATTGGTGCATTGAGACCATTCACATTCAGTTTTAGAATAGTTATATGTTTGTGGGTCATATTCATTGTGTTTTATTAGTAAGTTTTGTGCTATCTTGGTTGTGTATTGATATACCTTATACCTTTATTGAATTTCCTCTGTTTGTGGGTTTTGAGGAATTTTTGGTTGTCCTTCTATCTGGTATTTATCTTAATGCTGGTTTTCTGTTCACAAATACTGCAAGCTTTATCTCATCATGAAAAGTTGTTATTTCTCCCCTCAAATTTGAAGCTGAGTTTTGCTGGGTAGAGTATTCTTGGCTGCATGTTTTTTTTCATTCAGACATTGAAACATCTCCTTCAATGAGTTTCTTGCTTCCATAGTCAGAGATGAATAATCAGATATGATTCTTATTGGTTTGCCTCTGAATATGATTTGGCAATTCTCCATTGATGCTTTCAATATTCTTTCCTTGATTTACCTGTTGTACATTTTGAATATGATGTCTCTTGGTGAGCTTCTCATTTGGTTAAGCCTATTGGTGTCCTATAAGCTTCTGGATGAGCATATCTGACTCTAGTTTTCATATGGGAATACTTTTCTTAACTATTTCATGGAGAATGTTCTTTGTCACTTTTTTTGTATTTTGGTTTCTTCTTATATCCCAATCACTCTTATATAGTTTCTTCTCTTTTTATCCTGGACATTTTTAGCATTCTGTTCATGTTCTGTAACTTTTTTTTCCTTTTTTTATCATCCATGTGCTCAGCTTGCTCAGCCTATTCTCATTGTCAGAAGTTCTCTCAAGAGCTGAGGGTCTATTTTCTATAGAAGTTAGTCTACTATTAAATTCTTCAATGGTTCCTGTCATGTCATTGACTACAGATTTCAGCTCTGTTACTTCCTTTTTTAAGTATGTCTATTTATTATTTAATATTTTTTTCTCTTCTCTTGAGTTTTCTCACTTAGTTCCTTCATTATATTTTCTTTTAGTTCATTATGCTTTTTAGTAATCAGATCATTGATTATTTTTTCAAGGATTTCATCTCGGTTCCTATCCATGACATCCTTTTTAGGGGAACCATGGGTTTGAGATGAACCTTTCTTAGTTTGGTTCTTCATTGTTGAAGACCTTCTTCTGGATCTCTGAATTGAGCTTTCTTGTGGAGAAGGTAGACAGTTCTCCAGGTGGTTTGTCTTTGCAAGTCAAAGGGTCAGATAAGCCACCATCTCTTTGATATTCCATCTTCCAGTCACTGCTTCTTCCTGGGTCCTTGTTTTGCTCCACCTTCTGGTTACAGGTTCAAATTTGCAGATCTGAACCTGCTTTTTCCAGGCAACTGCCAGGTCAGGACCAGAAGAAGCCTGGGCTGATTCTTCAGCTGGGCAGGGATTGCTCCATAAGACTGTTCTACCCATTATGTCCTGAATACCTGCCAACCAGGACCAAAAGAAACCTAGATTGCTACACAGGGTATCAGGTAGGCAGGGGCTACTCCTGGTGGGGCTCCTCCTCTTATTGGTCCTGGGGGCTGCTTATTACAGGGATCCTACAAGTGGTGACCTGAGCGCCTGTCTTCTGGGATCAAAAAAAAAAAAAAAAAAAAAAACCCAGGCAGGAAGTGGGGTGTCATGTGGATGGGTGCTGCTCCAGGTGGAGACCTTCTTCTGGTTGGTCCTGAGCAGAGGCTACTCCAGATGGGGTTCCTACCAGTAGTGTCCTGAGTGCTTGCCAACTGGGATCAAAAGGTCCCAGACTTACTCACATAGTGTCAGATAGATGAGGGCTGCTCCAGGTGGAAATCTTTGTCCTGTTGGTCCTGGTCTTGTGCTGGGGCCTGGACCAGAAGCATCCTGCCTGTGCTGGTCTTTCAGCTGAGCAGGAGGTGCTCTAACCAAGGGTTCTACCAGTGGTGTCTTGAGTACCTGCCAGCCAGGATCAAAAGAGGCTCAGACCTGCATGTGGGGCGTCAGGTAGATGTTGGCTGCTCCATGTGGGGATCATCCTCTAGTTGGTCCTGAGCAGGGGCTGCTTTGGACAGGGGTCCTATTGGTGGTGCCCTGAGCACCTTCTGGTAGGGACTTAAAAAGACCCAGATAGGCATGGGGGTATCAGATAGGTGGGGGCTACTCCAGGCAAGGATCCTCTTCTGATCAGTCCAGGGCTTGTTAAAACAAACAAACAACAACAACAACAACAACAAAAAACCCCTATTTTAAATGTCATTGCGTAGCTAAGATCTGTAGTGTCCCCTCAATGTCCATGTGATAAAGAAATGGTTTCCAGCCAGTAGTGCTCTTGAAAGATGATGGAATATTTCAGAATTGGAGCCTAGAGGAAAAAAGTTGGGACACTGGGGCTGTGACTTTGGTGGAGATATTGGAACCCTGCCACGCTAATTTCCAGGCTCCGTGAGGTAAGTGTCTTTCTACCATGTACTCCTGCCATGATGTGCTGGGTTCCCACAGGCCCAAAGCTCTAGGACCAAGGGAACATGGACTGAAAACTATGAAAATGTGAGCCAAAATATACCTTTCCTCTTTTTAAGTTGATTTGTCTCAGGTATTTGACACTTGTGATGAAAAACAAACCAATACAAGGGTATACACACTTGTGAATCATTCCACGAGAAAAATCATGAATCTAAAACCACAGCACAAATATTACCAAAAATATAAACTGACATTCTAAATTAAACTGTATTTTCTTTAAAAAATGCATAGCAGCTTTCTCTCTGCTGCTTAAACAAAGAGTGAGAAAGGAAAAGAACAAAAGAAAGAAGAGAAGGTTTAATTTTCCTTTTGTTTACAACATCTTTGTCTGTAGTTGATAATTTTAATAATTATCTAGTAAATTGTTTTATCAGACATCCTGTAGCATTCATTATATATTTTAGAATGTTCTTCGTTTGCTTGATTCCATTCTAAAAATGTAATGTAGTATAAACCAGGTGTGTTTTTAAACTTAAGACAAAATATTTAGTCACTGTTGGAAGAAAGCAGAATCAGTACGCATTTGTAGAAAGAATAAGGATGAATAAAGAAAAGAAGGTTGGAAAGAAGAGCGTGGAGAAGGAAGGGAGAAGGGCAGTGAGGGAAGGAAAAATGAATGGATCAGGCAGTATGATCCCACTCACTACAGTTATACTAAAAACTAAAACTAAGAACTAAATTATACTAAGAAGTATACTAAGAACTAAAATCTGACAGATGGGGTTGTAGCGGAGGCTCAGTGTTTGGAGTACTTGCCTGGCAAGCACATGTACCTGGGTTGAACCTAGCATCATATTCACAACTAATTGTCAGAGAAACAAAGGACATATGGAAAAATAATAAAATTCTCTCTTTCTCTCCCTCTCTCTCTCTCCCTCTCTCACTTTTTCTCTTCCTCTCTCTTAAAAAAAACACAAAACAAAACAACAACAAAAAAAGACAACTGACAGATGTTCTGGAAAGTAATTCTCAATAGTGAGGTTATTACACCAAATTTCCTCTAACTACTTTTGAATTTAAAATTCTATGATCTTATAATAATTGATACTGACAAGTACTTAAAAATATCAATGTATTCATCAAAATTCCTTCAGTTTAATAATAAACAACAAGTTGATATGGGATACACATAATATTCAAAATGCAACGATAGGTGGTTCTAGTCTGAATAATTATTTGTTACAAAAGTAATCATGCTTTCTAACCTCTCCCAGAAGTGACATCCTTTATAAAAGATTATGTGCTTCAAATTTAAAATTATAAATCTTTAAAAATGGCTGTACTGTAAGAAATGAGCAAGTAAACATATATTTCACTTATTTGATACATAATTAGAAGCTAATTTTTAGTTAAGAATTTGAATTTTTTGTCCAGGATACAGTATTATTATTTTTTCAATATTACTTTTTAACTTTGTGTTTTTTAAGCAGATTTTTAAAATTTTCTAGTTCTGAAAAATGGAAGTAATATCTTTATTACATAGAGTCCAAATCTCACTAATATATATCTATACACGTACACTGATAATATTGATTTTTTATCATACTAGACATTATCAGCATGGAAAGAATTACAAATATTGCTGGCAAACCTCCAGAGCTGGGAAAGAGGAAAAGAACAAATCTTTCCCTAGCACCTTCAAGGTAGCATGGCTTGATCTTGAATTTCAGTCCTCTAGAGCTGGGAAGCAGTAGATCTCTGCTGTTTAATCCACTCAATTTGTATTAATTGTTATAGCATTCTTAATCCACTCAATTTGTATGAATATTTACAACATTAGAAAAACAACAGCTGCATTTACTTTATCAATAATTTTGAGTTTAATACTTTAGACTTCAAAATAAAGCATGTTTTTGAATTGAAAAAAATGAACAATATAATTATTTTTCTATTGAAATTTACTTAATTTAGATCCACGTATCTTTGTATGGGATTTATATACTTAATAGAACATTTTCCAAGATATCTTCTTCTGCATTCTGACAAAGAATCAAATAATTATAATAATTCAATGATTATCTTCATAATAATAACACAACCCTAGGCAATTAAAAGTTTTCTCTACAAAGGTCATAGCTCTTTTCTTCTCATGGGTAGAATTTTTGTAGAACTTTGTTTAATAATTACTATATGAGAATTAGAAACTTATTTATGCATTAGTTAGATTAGTGAAGAAAGTATAATATTTCAAAAATAAATATTATATTTTCCTGGGGCTATAATCTATTGAGTAACACAACATTTTTGTTCAAAATTCTCAATATTTGTGGCCCCAAATTGCAGTCCCACAGAGTGGGTCCATCAACTTTTGTGTTCTGATTATTGGATTGGTGACTCCTTTGTGGCCAACCTGAATTCTAGTCAAGGATTTTCTTTGAGTGATGATAAATTGAGCAACTGGAAGATATTTACCCGATTTGTCTCACCTTTCTTTCAGCATATTCTGATACATTGACTGTTCTTTAGGACATGCTGGACTTCCTTTAGCTTTTGCTGACCTTAACATATCATGGACTTTGATTTTTATTCACTTTTTGTCCTAGGGTAGTCAATTCAAAAGTCTAGGATGCAAAGTATGTAGTCTTATTCTCACTGTGGTTTCTGCAAGAATGTAGGAAATTTTAGTATCTTTTAGATCATTTGATAAGAAAGTAAAATGAAATTTGAGCTTTCTTTCTGATCAATTTCTTCCTCCCCCATCTGTCTGTGTCTCATAAACACACACAACACACTCACACACACACACACACACACACACACACACTGCCTAATAAAGTTGGACGAAGAAACCCTCAATAAAGTGGCCCACCAGATTCTCAAATAAAATTCCAGGCAAGAGATTATTTATCTTCCTGTCCTTCTTGTTACTTCAGATTCTTCCAACACTTTGCTCTGGGAATGTAGACTTACGTCTCATAATGGTCTATTTTTTTTTTCTAATTTCTATCTTCATTCAACAATCTCCCAGAATTGAACCTGGAAATATTATGTCTTTGTGTTTTACTGCTTTTCTTCCTTTGTGATAATATCTAATTAGACAAATCTAACTTTAGAGTGCTAAATGGAAGAAATAGTAGTACTTATAAAGTCTTTTTACTTTTTTCTACGTTTTCACTTTGAAAGAAATTACTCTTTCTAAACTGTTAAACTCTTTGAGTAAATAATAGCTAAGATTTGTTTCCTATTTCTACAACTATTTCAGCTATATTGGGACAAATCTACACTCCCAGTTTCATTTTTCTCACCAATACTCTTAGCTCAAGAAAGATAGACTTGTTGATTGATAATTATCTGTTATGTGGGGAAATACAAAAGATAAAATTTAACTGATGAATTTCAACTAGTATTATTTTATTTAAGTCAATTTGAAAGGTTGAGAGTTCACAAAAGAGATAGTGATCACTTGCAATCAAATGATAGTCCACTATAGCTGCTATAACATAATATCACAGACAGGGTGGCTTCAACAACTGAAATTTTCTTAACAGTTCTAGAAAATGGGAGTCAAATATTGAAGTCTAGATTAAGTCTTTCTCCTCCGAATTCTCTCTCTTTGACTTTCAGATGGTCACCTCTTTCTGGTTTACCTCTACTTGGCTACTTCATTACGCACGTGTTCTTTGTATCTCGTATTCTTCCTGTAAGGATACCTTATACTAAATAGGGTCCCTATCCTTTATAACCTCATTTAAATTTAAGTATATCTCAAAAAATCTTGTCTCCAAATATAGTTCCCTTGTGGGTTAGGTATTTAAAATATTACCTTGCATGGTTATAATTCAATCCATAAAAAGTAGTCTGAGGACTATATATCCCCAATTATGTTTTGCTAATTCATTATTCATATGTATTTTCTCTATGTCCCCTTATTCCTTTTCTTCAATTCAAGAAAACTGCTCTGATTTATATTTGCTCAATTGAACTTCAGGTGATAGAAGTCAAATACATTAGATCCTCAGTAAGTAACATAATTCCGTCACTGGTCTGTATAATTTTTATTAATTTATGGACTGATTGATTAGTTGAATCCATCTCCTCTCCTTCCCCACTTACCCTTCCCATAAATAATAATTCTCATGTTTTAATGTATGTATTTCTCCATATCTTCTTCTAGTTACTGCTTCATGAGCATTTTTATGTAAATATTATTGCTTTATTATTTTGCATTTTATTTTCTGTTCTTTTTGTACTGAAAACTGTGTTTTCCCACTATGTAGTCCAATAATCTTTGTTTATAAGTGCTATGAATGCTTCATATTAGACATCCACCATATTGCATTTAATTTGGTACAATTATAAGTGTCTTAGTTAGGTAAAATACACTCCTATTCACATAGTTTATCAACTCTTTCTCAGAATTAATCCTTAAATTTGAAGACCACATAAATGTCAAAAAAAGAAAGTACTATATTAAATAGGAGTGGTGAGAGTGTACATCCTTGTCCCAGATTTTAAAGGAGATATTTTCAGTGTTTTCCTCGTTTACTCAGGGTGATTGGCTTTGGGTTTTTCATATATAGCCTTTATTACAATTGAGATAAATATCACTATTTTCTTCAGTGTTTTTATCATGAATGGGTGCTGAATTTTGTCAAAGCTTTTCTCTGGATCTATTGAGATTACTAAGTGATTTTGTCCCTAATTCTTTTATGTGATGAATTACATTTATTGATTTGCATAAAATAAACCATCTTTGCACCTCTAGAACAAACTCAACTCTCACAAGCTTCTTATATATTTTTGAACATATATTAACAATATTTGTTCCCAATATTTTAAGTATTTTTGCATCTAAGTTCATCAGGGATTTTGGTCTGTAGCTTTCTTTCCATGATGTGTCCAACAGGTGCCCAACTGTTGAACTACTGCTCCAACCCATGTCTAAAGCTTTTAAAACTGTTCCCTTGATTTCCTCCATCATCCATTCATCATTCAAAAGTATTTCCTTCAATTTCCATACATTTCTATATATTTTCTATATAGTTTTGTCATGTTGATTTCTAATTCCATTCCATTATAATCTGATAAAATGCCAGGAAAAAAAAATATATATATATATATACATATTGTATTTGCTACGTGTTACTTTGAAGCCTAAAATATGGTCTACTTTGGAGAAAGTTTATTGAGCCATTAAGAAGAAAATATATTTAGTTCTTGTTGGATGAAATAGCAAGTAGATGTCTGTTAGGTCCATTTAATTGATATTATTTTTTCAGGTACAAGGAGTTTTTACTGAGTCTACGTTTGTGTGACATATGTAATTGTGAGAGAGGAATGTGGAAATCACTGAGTATTATTTTATTGGGTTCTACTTTGTTTCCAATTTAAGTAGTGTCTCCTTTATGTAATTAGATGGACCCACATTTGATGCGTCCCACTATATTTATTTATTTATTTATATTGTTGTGTTTATTATTGTTATCTTTATTATTGTTATATTTATTACTTATTATTGTTATATATTTTTGTTGGATTGTTCTCTTTACTTTTTTGAAGTGATCGTCTTTGACTCTTCAACTGGTTTTAGTGTGTAATCAGCTTCATGAGATATGAGAGTAGCTACTCTTGCTTGCATTCAGTTTCAATTTGCAAGGTATATCAAATTCCATTCTCTCACTTTCAGTCTGTGACTGTCTTTGCCTGTAAGGTCAATTTATTGAAAACAACAAATATTTGGGTCTTGATTTTTCAATCCATTCTGCCAGTACAACATATAGTTGGGTGTTATTTATTAATCTATTTTGCCAGGCTGTCTTATAATTGGAGCGTTGAGATCATTTACATTTAATAGTATTATACAGAGATATTTATGAATTCCTGCCATTTTTATTTATTTATCATATTTAATTTGGTCTTTTTTCTCTTTTGCTTAGCTACTCTTCAAATGAGATCTTTTTCTTTTATGCGCTCTGAAGTTTGCTTTTTATTTCTTTTGTGTGCAACATTTATCCCTTCCTGTAGACCATACTGGGTAGCCCTCTTCAATTCCAACAATTCTTTAATTTGGTCCCTTTATGCTGTTCCAGAGTCCTTGTGCAATCTTTTCATGGTTAATTTTTTTAAATTTAATATTGTCGAAGACCCCACCAGAGCAATTTACCCACTACTATGTATGAATCCAGCCCTCAGTTTAAGGATTCAGGAACATACAGGACTCTGAAACCCAATATCTTACCTGAGCAGACTTGCCCAGTTGCTACACATTGATCCAGGCCTCAGGTTGTGGGGCCATTAGGCACACAAAAGATATCCATACCCAGGTTCCAGGACCCTGTCAGAGCAGAACTGCCCATGTCCTATACATGGATCCAGGCATCAGGTTCAGAGCATTTAGGCATGGACTAGATACCAGTGCACAGGAAAAGCCTAACTTACCCTGACCAGCCTGGCCACCACATGTGTAGCCACCTAGCCACAACCAGACCTACCAGGTCCAGATATATTGGGACCATAATTGCTGTCAAGGAAAATCAGTTCCCATTACAGTGTGCTAGAGGCTAGGTCTGGCCTATCACAAGACCCCAGGACCCAGCAATGTGCTGCATCTGCTGCACATCTACAATCTACGTGATTGCCTGGCACCACAACAAATTCCAGATTGACCCCCTGAAACCTAGATCAATAAGGGAAATTCAATTCTAAGATCCAGAAGAAGATTATCAAAGAAGAGAAATCAAAATAGAAAAAGTTCAGAACTCCCTAACTATGGAACACACAGAGAGAGGAATGAAAACCAAGGAACAATTATCAGCAATCTGATTATTAAAAGGAACAATGAACTAAAATATTTAATGAATGATTATATGAGAAAACTTGAGATGAAAAATTCTATTTTCAAGAAAATAGACATACTGAAAAAGGAAGTAACACAGCTAGAATCTTCAGTCTATCAAATCAGAACAAAGACAGAAGAATTTAATAATAGACTACCTCTATAGAAAATATAACCACAGTTCTGAAAGAAAAAAACTTCTGATAATGAAGATAGACTGAGTAAGCTTAAGTGCAAAGATTACAAAAAGAAAAATAGCTTATAGAACACAAACAGAATTTTCAAAATATCTGGGATGAAAACAAGAAGAAACTATCTAAGAGTAATTGGATCACAGGAAGAAATTGAAATGCAAATGAACTGTAGAAAGAACATTCACAAGGTAATAGTTAAAGAAGATTTTCCCATATCAGAATAGTCAGAAATTCTCATCCAGGAAGCTTACAGGAAACCCAATAGTTCTAATCAAATGAGAAATTCACTGAGACACATCATATTCATAATGTTTAACAAGGAAATCAAGGAAAGAAGATTAAAAGTGGCAAGGGAGAAATGCCAAGTCACTTTCATGTGCAATCCAATAAGGATCACATCTGATTTTTCAGCTAAAACTTTAGAAGCAAGAAGATCCTAGAAGGAGATTTTTCAATGTCTGAATGATCACACTATGAAGCCAAGAATAATATACCCAGCAAAATTCAGCTTCCAATTCAATTGGAAAATAAGAACATTTCATGATAAGATCAAACTAGTAGCATTAATGAACAGAAAACCAACATTACAAAGAAATTTCAAAGATAAACTCCAGCTAGAAGAAAAAGCAAACACTCCTCAAAACCAACAGAAGGAATTCAATAAAAGTGCACACTATCAAAAGACAAATAAGAAAACCCCAAAATAACTATAAAAAAACATGATGACTGTGAATCACAGCAACGTAACTATCCTAACACTAAAAGTGAATGATCACAACACACTAATCAAAGGACACAGATTAGTGAAATGGATCAAAAAATAAACTCCAACAATATGTTGCTTTCAGGAGACTCACTTTATAGACAATGGCATTCACAAATTGAGGTTGAAAGAATATGAAAAACTCTATCATGTATATAGCCCAAGAAATCAGCTAGTATTGTAACACTTATATCTGACAAAGCAGTTTTCAAACATAAATTAATCAGAAGAGATAAAGAAGGTCGCTACATTCTAGTAAAGGGAACAATACAATAGGAAGATATAACCATATTAAATATGTACTGTGCAAACACCATCACTCCCAACTATGTAGAAAAAGTACTCTTGCCATTCTGCCAAGAGTGTTATACAGATTCAATGAAATCCCCATCAAAATACAAATGATAATACTCACAGATATAGAAAAGGCAATTCTCAATTCACTTGGAAAAAAAAGGAGCACAGAATAGTCAAACTAGTATTAAGCAAGAAAAATGAAACAAGTTTTGCAACACCTGATACCAAAATGAACTATAGAGCTGTAAAACAAAATCAGCATGGTACTGGTATCAAAATAGGAAAGAAGACCAATGGAATAGAAAACAAGACTCTAAGACCAACTCACAAATAATTAAAGATATGATGTTTCACAAAGGGGGTCAAAATATAACATGGAAGAGAGAGCCTATTTAACAAATTGTGCTGGACAAAATGGATAGCCATGTGCATAAAGTTGAAATTAGATCCTTATCTCTCACCTTGCACAAAAATCAAATCAAAAATGGGTCAAGGAACTAGGAATTAAACCAGCTACCATTCAACTTCTATAAGGTATATTAGGGCCAACACTCCAGCACATGGGTGTTAGCAATGACTTCCTCAACATGACTACCAAAGTGAAAGAATTTAAGTCAAGATTTAATAAGTGAAATGCCCTTAAGTTAAAAAGCTTTCCTCACCAAAGAATTGGTCAAAACTGTCAAGAGTACCCAGGGAATGGGAGATAATCATGGTTTGTGATTCCTATAACAGGGGACTAATATGCAAAATTTACAAAGAACTCAAAAACTGGATACCAAAAACACAAGTAGTCCAATCAACAAATGGGCCAGAGAGCCAAAGAGAAAATTGTCAACAAAGGAAATTGAGCAAGCCAAAGAGTACATGAGAAAGTTTTGAAAATCACAAATGATCAGAGAAATGCAAATTAAAACCACATTAATATTTCACCTTACTCTACTCAGACTGGCAAAGATGAAGAATGCAAACAGTAATAAATATGAAAGGGTTATGGCAAGATAGGGACACTAGCACAGTGTTGGTGGAACTGTAGACTGGTGTAGCCACTCTGGAAACAAGTGTGGAGTCTCCTCAAAAAATTAACGTTGGATATATAGTACAACCCATCTTTCCCTGTTCTGAGTATTTTCCCAGAGGACTTAGAAACAGCAAATTACAGTGATACAGCAAAATCAATGTTCATAGCAGTTCAATTTACAATAGCTTAATTATGTAGTCAATCCAGAAGCCTCTCACTGTATGAATGGATCTCGAAGCTGTAAGATTCTACTCAACTATTAGAAATAAAGATACAAAGCCTTTGAAGGTAAATATCAATGGAAGAATTCATGCTGAGCAAAGTTAGTCAAACACAGAAAGTTAAGGGTCTAATGTTTTCCCTCATTTGTGGAGGGTAAAACTAAGCCCAATTTTAGGGGAAAAGATCATCAAACTCATATATTGGACTCACCAAGGGCATAGCAACATATAATCTACAGGAATAAAAGACATCTTTTGGAGAAGTGGGATGGGTTAAGAGAAGGAGGAAGGGAAAAGGAGGGAAGATAGGGAGAGATTTAGGGAGATAATCAACAATATAATATACACTTTGCCCCCTGAAGAAGTCAAATAATACTTATGCAATTCCTTAATTCAGGGAATTTCACAATCATACATATTCACAATCATATAAGTATGATTTTGAATTATAAATATGTGTACATATACATATATATGTATTTTTATGTTATAGGGACATAACATAGAAGAATCAAGAGATTGTGGTATGGGAGATGTAGGGGTAACTATGGTTTAGGATCAAATACATATTATATTGTTACTTTATATGCATTTATGGTTATACAACAACTCAACTCCTTAATAAAAAAATAAATTTAATATTGTCTAAATGTTCAAGACTGGCCACTTTTTCTTCCAGGTTTGAGATTCTTCAGCCTGGTCTACTTTATTAGACTTCAACTGAATATTTTATTTCATTCATTGTGTCTTTCATTTCAAAACTTTTTGTTTTTTTCTTCCTCACAATTTCGCTCTCTTTACTGAATTTCTCATTCATATTCTGCACTGACTTTCTCAATTCATTCAGCTGTTTCCAGGTTTTTTTGGAACTAATTGATCATTTTTATAACATTTCTTTTGAATTCCTTATTTGATATTTCATCTACTTTAATACATTTCTGTAACACTTGCTGATGAATTATGAATTTTAAGAGGTTGTGTTGGCTTGTTTTTTTCATATTTATAGTATTAATGTGTTAAGTTTTATGCATTTGTTGGAATGGATTTCTTTTCCACTCTTATGTGTAAACCTTTGTAGGGCAAAGTCTTCACTTTTCAAAGTGTCCTAGAGTAACCTGGATTGAACCCCCTTGTAATTGTGGTGCTCTCACCCTCTGTGCTATTTCTGTCTTTTTTTCTATAGCAATGAATGTGAATATGGGATCTTGGCACCCACTCTTAGCCATTTTTACTTGGGGTAAGTCATTAGTTTAGGTTTTGTCACTTACATTCTTTTTATTAACATATAGTTGAGGATTGAGTACCATTAATTTGAGTGTGGAGCAAAGGTGTTCTGTCTTTTGGTTGAGTTTAGTTCAGCAGCACAGTTTCTATTTTTTGAACTTAGAGTGTCCCTTTAGATTTCCAGCCTCTCATAGAACAGGGGGAAACAAACAGTAGCAACAAACAATGAAAACAACAGATAGCATTAAACTAAATACTTGGCTCCTACTATGACATCTACAATGTTAATTCACACATGCATGTGGGCACACAAACACATTAGTAATAATTGCTATGGCATTAATGGTGGGGTCAAGAATTATATAAACCAATTGTTTTCTAAAACATGCAATAATACAGTTAATTAAGAGAAAAGAAAATGTGAAAGGAAGGTAAAAGAAAGTTTACAATTTCAAAATGTATACAGAATTCAGAAGAGATATAGCATGTGATAGATGTAAGGAAGGAGAAGAAAAAAATAAATAAAAATATACTAATCAAAAGCCCTAAGGGGGGAAATACAGAAAAGTCAAGAGACTAAGGTTTAGATGGTGCAGGGATAACTCTAGATTAGGATTAGGGGCATATTATATTGTTACTACATATTCATTTATGATTGTACACAAACTCAACTCAGTATAATTAAAAAAAAAACCCTAATGCCCAGAAAACAAGGTAAGGAGAAATAACTATACTTTAAAAATGCCAAAACAATGATTTAAGAAACAAATACATATATGTGTATTTGTCCATGAACCAATCAGCACAGCAAAAACACACAAAAAAAGAGAAAAAAATGAAAAGTGAAAAAGAAGATTCTTCATGAAAAATCAAGGAATTGTTTCCACTGAGGCAATAATAAAAGTCTATGAGACTAGATAGTCTTTGTCTGATTATATTTATTTCTCTTTCTTCTTGAGCTATGTACTGAGAGTGAGAGCAAGTGCTGAGGGCTATTGACCTCTTTCTCTTTTTGTGTTGCTCACCAAACTTCTAGTTGGCCTAAGACTGAAGCTAGTTCAAATAATTCAGCTTCTCTACTTAGTATGAGAGAGGATGGTTTGTTAAGTACTGGCAGTTGGAGTTTTGTCTGCAGAAGCCAGATGAATGTATTCCTAGGGTGGGACCACTGCAGAGTTCTGAGTATAGTTCCAGCAGGTGGAGCTGAGGTCTAATCAGGCCTCAGGGTCTTTCCTGGGTGATGTCTTCTCCTCTGGACAGATTAGATCAACACAAGCCTAGGACCTAGCAACTGCTTATCCCTGATGGAAGTCTGGAGCTAAGGAGCCTTCCAAGGATTCTACTCCTGGCCTAGGAGACAATTCTTTACCTGCTCCACTGCTCACATGCTTAGTCTTTTCAGGTTTCCCAGGCTTAGTCCCTAAATGTATTCACACCCTCCTATTCAGGTTCCCATCTCTTTAGTCCTCATGTGAACTGTCAGACTCAAAGGTGGAAATGAGTTGGGCATCCTATGCTTATCTGACTTTTTCCCCCTTAAGTAAAATATTTTCTGTGTCTGTTTCACTCCAGTTCTTCTAGGAACACCCTAACCCACATGATAGGAATGTACAGGGGCAGTGTAACAGTGCCTGATGAGTTCCAGTTCTTCCAGCTCCTGAAGCATCAGCTTCAGTGTGGCCACCTCAAGATGGCTCCTGCTTTAGCTCTCATCACCTAGTTGGGAAACAGAGGGCACCTTTCAAACACCATGCACGGTGCAGCCTGTGAATTAGCTCACAGCAGTTTGCTTTTCTTCTCTCAGATTTTTATTTACTAAATCTGTCCATTGTGTTTCTCTATATTCTTCCTCCTTCTGTGCTGAAACAGCCTTGCTACCAATGCTACCACTGCTGTACAAACTGGCTTTACTGCAATGTAGTCTTCCTTCTTTGTTTAATGCACCCAAATTTCTGAGTTTCTAATACACTCTAAGATTGTCTAATATTGAGTTTTATTGAAATTCCTCTTTCACCAACCTTGTAGAGAAGCAATGTTCTTGATGCTTGAATCCTGAGACACAGAGCAACTAGGAGTGCAGCCTTTCTCTAGCCTGCCATCTTGAATCCCCCCAAAGTTTCATACTTAATTGTGAATTTAAAAAATAATCAATCGAAGTCATAGTAATCCTAACTACAAAATATATTGTCTGCTATAAACTTAAATCTTTAAAAATTTAGACATTTTTGGAAGCCAATAATTTATTGAAGTGTAATGATCAAGATAAATAGCATAACTGAGAAAAAGAAAGTCACAAAGTATATAATAAATGAGGAGATGGAAAGAGCAATAGGTCCAATTTAGCAGAGCATTATATTGTTGGATGTCTGGATTATTTAAGCATAAACATTTATTGTAAAGCATGCTTGTTCAATAAATTTGAAGGACTTTTTAAGTTTTTCAATGTTTTATAGTTTGATATCTGTTAATGAATGTGCATTATAAAGAAAAAGAATGAAGTTTATTATTTATTACAATTCTATTCCTGATCTATTTTTCTATTTTAAATTATTCCCTATAATTTTTCCTATAAAACCTTCTTGAACTTAATAGCGCTTTTAAATGCAATCCTTCCCTTGAGCTGTATGGGTGTCTTTTACAGTACTTCCTTCAATTTCCTGCCATAAATAGGTCAGCATAATGAAATATATATGAAGCAATGAAAATGAATATTTTTTCAAGAGTTATATATTATGTTTTCAAGTGTAAACTATTCTTAGTTCTGAAAATATTAAACAACATTGATTATAATTTAAACCTAATCAAATAGAGCTTCTTTCCATATTTCATAAACTATAATAATAAATTAGACAATTAGAAATAGTTTGACATAATTAAAGATCTAGAAAATACTTTGAAGTGTGGCATTAACAATTTTTACTTAATAAAATAAAAATACAGTATTTAAGAAAAATATGACCTATTTATTATTTAATTATTCAAAGACTTTAAGTAGTTTATAGGCAATCTGCTAAAAAATACCATATTTCATTAACTTTTAAATTGAGCTTTTCTGTAAAGATATTTAACAAATAATCAACATGATAAATTAATGCCTTTTTCACATGTTAATGTCAAGGTAAAGATTCATAAAAATCTGTAAGAATTAAAATAATTAAATATTCTATTTTATTTTCATTCTATCATTGTTTTTTTTCAGGTGTTATAATGAGTATTTTAGGAAATCTATAATCAGATGTGTCAAATAAATTTAATTACCAGTCAAATGATGGATTCTGCCATATCTATTAACCTACTGTGGGTTTCCATAGCCTTTCTCATGGAATCAGTGTTCCAGTAAAAATAAAAGTAGTAATTTTGTTATTAATACCAGCAGGAAACATGTAATTTGGAGCGATAGATTAAGTTTTGTGGAACTTAAAGCTTATACAATGGGGAGGAGAAATTTTAGGGTAGAAATTTTCAGAATCACAAAGATGAAATTAGAACATTTTTTAATACTTATTTTCCTTCCCTTGAGCTGTATAGATGCCTTTTACAGCATTCCTTCAAGTTCTTGCCATAAATAGGTCAGCATAATGCAAAGGACTCACGTATTTTACAAAAGAGCATTTCTAATTTCAAAGGTAATAAAACAGCTTTATTTGGTTTCTTTGTTTCTTTGTTGTTTACATCCAGATTATTTTTACTTGTACTACCATACTTCTTTTGGTCACATTTGAATTCTGAAAATAATTCTGTACAAGGGATACAAAATTATTTCTAAATTAAATATGTGAAATAAGTGTGCTAATTTTCAAATGAAAATTGAATTATTTTACAATAATAACATTAATTATATTTTTCTTATACTGAATATCTGGTGAATATGTGTAGAAGTTTGGTTATTTGAATACTCGTTTCTTTGGGTCATTTTAGTGCTTCTGTTGCAGTACACATAGCTATTTCTTCTTTAAAGATGCTATTTAAAAAAGGAAAGTTGTAAAATAGGTTTTAAAATAATCTTTATGTCTTAGATTGCATAAAACATGCAGCTTTATACCCAGATGTATTTGTTACTTTCAAATTACAAGTTCATATTTATGTAAATGCAAGAAATCTGTCAATTTAATTTAATATGCTTCTAAAAAGAAAAGAGAAATATATAGTTTGTTTATGATTGTATATGCTGCATTATTAGTTATTTTTCTAACAGGAAAGAATTTCCAAATTGACTATGTCCTGATGTGAACTGAATGTAATGTTTTTTGTATCATTTGTATGACTGAAGATTGGAGAAAGATTCCACTGGCGAGTTATTGGCTCCATATCTATCATCTTTTTTATCTTCCAAATCATAATTACCATCAATAAGACTTAAAACATGTCAATATTAATATGCTATTTCTTGTCTTCTACTTTTGTATTATGGTGCTGGGCAAGTTGACTCAGTGAATAGCAAAGGTATTCTGGAAGCCACCTGAATACCTGGATAAAGAGCATCAACTACTCATTGAAAAAACTGAAATATATAAGGTTGTTGCACTAAAATCAGTGTATTGCAAAGCAAATTCCCCTCATCCATCTCCCCAAAAGGAAGAATATGTTTCTACTCCAAGGATAAGTTAAATAGTGAGAAAGCTTAGGCAGAATGAGATGATAATCTTCTTGTTCAATGGTGATTTTAAAACATATAAACCCATGTTAGGGAACTGTTAGACTTTGAGAGGAATAGTTCAACTGAAGATTGCTGAAACTTACCTAAAATTAACTTCCACAAATCCAATGTGATAAATAAAACATATTTACAGTATTTAATGACTTTATCCTGCTTAGTTTTACCCTGTAAAAGATAATGGGAGCTACATTTTCCCACACTAAACATATGAAGTGGAAATGAAGACACACTGGACTGTTCATTATACATTCCAAGGCTATTAAAAATAAAAATTACTCTATCCCACTTCCTAAAAAACACTTTAAAACACTTTCCAAAGCTTCTTTCTAAGATTCCTTTCCTTCAAGTTTAAAAATGACTTCTTGAAAAACAAAATATCAAAACAAATCAACATTGGGGTGGATAAGAGTATTATGGGGATTACAATTTGCATGATTTTTTAAAAATAGAAATTGATATGTGAAAAGAATATTGAAAAATTCCCAAAATATTTCTGCTATTAAATATTTTATTTAGTTTTATTGGTGCAGTGTAGTTACACATAATGATGGGATTTGTTGTCACATACTCATAGATGCACACAATTCAGCACTATAATTTGGTCAATATCTCTCCCAGAACCCCCTACCTCCTTCCTCCTGTCCCCCAGTCCCTTGCCTCTCTTTCTGAGTCATATATTTTTCCTGAAACACCCAAGTTTAGTGACATAATTTTTACACTTACAAAGAACATTTTACATACATAACAATAGTATACACAGTGACATACTAATTTAAATCTTTTTTTAAGTCTATGTTAAGTACAAATAACTTTTATGTGTGTTCACTACATAGGAAGGAGAATAAACACATTCTAGTGCAGGGCAAAAGGCCATACACACTCCAGGCCACAAGCATCAACATATGGAAAATGCTTGTTGGGTGTTACATTGGAAAAGCACCTGAAGTAGGTTTTCTTTGATATTTAAAATATAAGAAAAATATTTCCCACAGATGTAAACATGTAAAGTCTGTTTCTTTCTTATTGAACTAGAATATCATTCAATACTTAGCTCAAATATAAACTAGCTTGAAATGTTTGGAGGCTTCCTCAACCTTCCCTTTTTCTCCAGGAAAATAAACAATATATAACACTTTCCATTCAACAAAAGTTTTTTTCCTGTAAGAATGGAAACTGGTGTGATAGGAATAATCAATGTAATTAAAAATAAAGCATAAGCCATATCCAATGAACAGCAAGTTAATTTTGTATAGAAAGTATTAAATATATACTTGAAAAGGGTTCATAAATCTAGGTTGTATCAATATTAGAGGAAGCATTATATTCCAAATGAGAGTAATGTATACTGAGTTTAGCGTACAGTATATAGTCTTTAGATATTTTAGCTGGAATTTTGCATTCTTGAATCCTGACAAATGATGGTATTGTCATAAGTGCAGTAGACAGGCAGTGAAAAAAATTTAAATATCTTCCACTAATGTAAGTTATCTTTAGGCAATTATGATATTGCCTGTTTACATAATTTAGGAGTGATGGAGTATACCTGCGATCATGACTCTAAAGAGACAAAAATTGAAACCTATATATAGAAAAACTTAAGAAATTAAATTTCAACTAAAGAACAAGAATATTTCCCTGAAAAAGTGATGTAATGGGCTGGAGCGGTGGCTCAGGGTTTCAAGGTGGCAAGTGGGAGGACCCCGGTTCAAACCCCAGCACCACATACACGGCTGAGTGTTGGAGCAATGAAGGCCATGTGAAAAACTAAATAAAGTTGTTTCTCTCTTTCTCTGTCTCTCTTACTGTCTTTCTCTCTCTTTAAAGAAAAAAAAAGTGATGTAATGATACTTCAGATATGGACAGTATTGTACTTGCCGAGGAAGAAAACATTGAGAATTTTTTTTCTGATAGATATTGGTCCTTCAGACAGTAACGATAAATGTCATGTGTTTAAAAAACAGTACAATTTATTATTTAGTTAGTTTTTAAAGAGAGAGGGACAGTGAGAGAGAGAGAATCAATTTTTTTAGTTTTTCATGTGGCTTTCGTTGCTCTGACACTTCATTATGTATGTGATGCTGGGGTTTGAAATCACATCCCTGTGCAAGTGAGGCAAGCACCACAACCACTGAACCACCACTCTAGCCCTAGCACACTACAGTTTGATGATAGCTAAACGCATCATCACTAAACAAAAAGAGGTCAATAAAATACCATGTCCTTGAGTCCCCATTTTTTGTTCTCAAGCCTAGTCAATTAAGGGAACAATGAAAGCAAGTCTGGGTTAGAAATTCCAGATACATATCTTGAAAGACTCTAGATTAATCTACAGTGAGAAATAGAGCAAATCACTGTTATCTGTAGAAAGTTACTTTCTTGAATGTACACCAGGACAATTGCTTCTTGGGATGCTGGTCATAGGCACTAACTAAGCAAGCTAATGCTAATGCCATCACTGCTTTTGCAACCTAAGATATGAATTCCCTCTCTAAGTGGGAGGCAAGCTAATGCTAATGCCATCACTGCTTTTGCAACCTAAGATATGAATTCCCTCTCTAAGTGGGAGGGGGCAGATTTGGAACTGAGGGCACTGTGGAAAGTATATATATATATATATATATATATACCACTGCACAGAAATAA
This sequence comes from Aplodontia rufa, assembly GCA_004027875.1. Classification (NCBI taxonomy): domain Eukaryota; kingdom Metazoa; phylum Chordata; class Mammalia; order Rodentia; family Aplodontiidae; genus Aplodontia; species Aplodontia rufa. The sequence goes on along the minus strand of PVKS010024672.1, from coordinate 2,658 downwards.
CACAAGGAAGAGGAGGCATTTATGGACAGCACTGTGAGGAATGGGGAAACTATTTCTCACCAGTGAACTTTCCTTGGATCAGCCACTGAACATTTTTAATCTTTCCCCAACAATCAATGTTTCCCATTCTGTCTACAGGTACTTTCATTGGATTTCCCACAGCCTATCCCCCAATGCCCTCGAATACCTGAGCTGTGGATGAGACAGTTATAAACAAATAAACAAACAAAAAATAAAAAAACAAAAAACAGCTTCTACTAGTTGTGGAAGGATAAATGAGATCAATGGTAAAAGAAAGTGAGTACCCAGCTACGTATAAGACTGTGTGTGTGTTCTTTAGATACAAGCTGGTAAAGTTGGGGACTCAAGAATGTTAGGCAAGCACTCTGCCACTGAGCCTACCCCCAGCCTCCTTAGGTAATATAAATGTCATATAGAACTGACATTTGCTATGTCATGGTGTCCTTCCTCCTGCAGAACATAGCTAATATGCTATGTGTCAGAAAAGAGGGCATGTGAACATTTGTATGATGTCAATTTACTCAGAAGGATCTACTTTTTCCAAAATTATATTTTTATGAAAAATTTTGTGTTAATATAAACTATATGAGAGAGAGAGAGATTGAGAAAGAGAGAGAAAGATGAGAGAGAAAGGGGGGGGGGAGACACCAAGCTAGCACTGAGGTAGGATTTAACACACTCATTTTCACTTGCATGTTGATTCTTCTTCTTAGTATGAGAGAGCATCTGAGCCCACAGCTACTACATATAATGTCAATTTCTCCCTCAAGTTTTTTTCTACTACAGTGATAGTTATACCTTTATCTCCATGATGAATATCTTGAGTTTCTTGTGTAGTTCACTACCTCCATCAAAGTTAAAGACCTGAAGCCTAAGGACTATCCAAGGAATAACCATATGGGCTCTTGTGTTTTAGCACATGCGAGTTTTTGTTGCCTGTCTAGTTTATATGCACTTTCTTATTTGATCACTTGCATTTCCGATTTTAATTTTCTATATCATAGAAAGAAGCAATAGCCTACATTACTTCATATAACCAACTCACATAACGTGTAAAATCCAACCACTGAATAAGTCACGATTTACTAGACATCTGTTACTGAATCGTAAGACAATACTCATGTTGTATTAATAGTAACTGTAGCAGGTATGGTAGCAGAGAAACTTTATAGCTCAAATAGCACTATGTTAGAAATTTCATATCCACTAATTTGGAGTATGCAGAAAATAAAATGTGTTCTCTATAAATATGAATAATGGGAAATCACTTTTGGAAAGAATTCTCATACAAGCTAAAATAGATTCTTGCTTGATTGTAACAATCCTCAAATTTCTGTGGCATAGTTTGGATTTTGGATATTTCTCACAGGTCTGTGTATTTAACGATTGTTTCCAGAGTGGTGCTATTGAGTAGTAGTGGAAACTTGAGGAAAGAAAGCCTTTTGGGAGGTCCTTAGGGCATTGGGGGACATGACCAGTGAGAAAGATATGGGACTCACTTTCTTCATCTCTTTTTTTTAATAGTAAAAAAATTAGTTTTTATTCACCTTGTCCTCCTGCCATAATGTGTTGCCTTGCAACAGATTCAAACAAATAAGGCCAATAGATCACAGGCAGGAATTTAACAAAATTGTGAATCAAAATAAACTTTTCCTCTTTACAAGTTAATCATCTGTATTATTGTTACAGTCATAGAAAGTTCATTAATATCATATGGAATTTTAAATTACTTTTATCTCACATATTTCATTTACACAAGTGTATATGCTTGTGTTTTAAATGGTGTTATCTTTCATGTATTTACCCACTTCATGCCAGTCCTGATCTGCCTATGTACATAGAGTAGAACTCTATTTCTGATGGGTTAATTAACAGTCTCATGAATAATGCATGAAGATTATACTTAATCTACTACACATACATAAGTATATGTACATATTCAATAAAATTATGTATTAACAAAATTAGTAATATTTTAAGCATGCACTATTTTATTTTTCAAAATATATGCTATAGAAAAATGGAAAACTATATAGCAGTTGCTCTGAAAGCACTCTAATTTTGTTTCACAAATTAGTGAATTATTACAAGCCAGACAGAAGAGGTGATATATTATAAATATCTGGTACCAATCTTAATTTTACCATATTTCTTTTGGAGACTCAGGTACTCATGTTTTCATAGACACACTTAATGGCTCCAGTAGAAAGTTCTTTACATAGATGCAATTTTCATTTTGTAAGTTTTGAAGAAGCATACATTTTTTTTTTTTTTAGGGTTGAGGACCGAACTTGGGGCCTTGTGCATGCTAGGCAAGCTCTCTGCCACTAAGCTAAATCCTCAACCCCAAGCATACATTTTTTAAAAGATATTTTATTCCATTAATTTAAAGCAATCTTTCAAAACAAGTTGGCTAACAGGAGGCAGAATATAATCAGTGATTATAGGAAGGTTTCAGGTCCATGAATGAATTTGAACTCAGGTTACATTAATTGTTAGTTATGTTGTAAATAAAATAGAGATGCACTTATATATTTTCTTCAAGCACCTATTTTCTTATTCATAAAGTGAAATGTGTGTATTTTACCTTCTTTGATCGCTAGACTGTGTCCACTTTACATTGATAGACACTTCTTT